>JAWNBB010012457.1:0-15115 GCA_036325645.1 Balantidium ctenopharyngodoni
GGGGATTGGGGATTGGGGATTGGGCCCTTTCTTTTCTTAATTCTCCTTAATTTAATTTTTTTAGTAAAAAACCTTTTACCCCAAAAACAGTTTATTCTTTCTTTTTTTTTTATCCTATGATCCATAGATTAAAAAACAAAATAATAAGTTTCATCGAAGGAAATAACAAAATCAATGCCGATGTAAATAATATAAAATAATAACTCACAGAAAAAAAATATAATTAATACACTTTATCCTTATATAAATAAATCTCTTTCGTAAAAAGTTATTTTGATAATTAATTCTTCAAATTCTTTTTCTCCAATTCCTCTAAAAAATCGTCTAACAACCCTTACAATTACTTATCCAAACCCCCTAAAAATCCCTTGATTCAAATAAATATCTCACTTTCACTATCCAAACCAAACACTTCACGAACAACATTTACACCACTCACCTCTTGTTCCAACGGGTTAGCAATAGTAAAAATCGTCTTTATATTAATATTAGATTTATTTTTATTATCCAAATAAATTAAAATGGAGCCTAATATTGGTTTTAGCTCGAACCAAAAGCTTTTTTTATCCTTTAAATCCAACATTAAAAACGACGATATGATTATAATAAACAACAGCGAAGCCAAATTGAATAAATCAATAAGTAATAATAATAATTATAATTGAAACTCTAAAAAGAACAATGTCAGTTTCGAATACCCAGACAAATGCGGTCAAGGTAGTCAAATCAAGGGAAGCACTTGAATAAAGCATATAAGCACTAAGACGAAAATACACCAATTTCATATAAATAACAACGAGTGAAATCAAAGAGAATACAAGCACATCAAGAATAACTATATAAGTACAATTAAGTACAATATCTTCACATTCATCCCGAAAAGTTTAGTTGTCCAGTTCGCGAGAGTTCCAAATATTTACTTCTGAGCTTCCGCGATAATGCAGTCGATTAAAATAATAAGCCCGTTATCCGCCGCAACGGCGATTATACCTTGAATATTTGTTCTCAGTGTGTCAATGCTCAGGGAAGGAATTGAGGATTTATCAAGACATAAATATGATAAAATGAATAATCAAGCCGAAGTAATAGTGTATAGAAAGAATAAGTTTGTGAAAACGGAAAGTCAGACTATTAGAGTAGGGGAAATAATATTGTGATATGATAACACGCAAATACCTTGCGATATGGTATTGTTAGATACAGGGTTGAATGAAGGGAATTGCTATGTTGAAACATGTTCACTTGACGGAGAAAAAGCGTTGAAAGAGAAAATATCGAACAAGCTAAGTTTGGGATTATTCACGAAGTACGTTCAAGGCAAAAGCATCGAAAATGTGAGTAACATTCAAGTCAAAGGGTTCTGCAGCTGTGACGAGCCGAACCCGAACTGAAACAAAATCAACGGAATAATTAATTTAAAAATGAGCGACAAAACTGTGGAGTACCCTATCTACACAAGTCAAACTTGATTAAAGGGTTCAATCGTTAAACACTCCAATTATATAATAGGTGTCGCCTGATACACAGGATGAAACAATAAAATCATAATGAACTCAAAGCGCCACCGAACGAAAATATCAAAAATCGAAAAATCAATGAACATGTACCTCATCGGGATTTTCATTTTCCAAATACTCTTAGGCAGTTTATCCGCGGTCTTTCACCAAACGCAGTATCGTTCAAATAAAAGTTTTTACACCAAATACCTATGATTCGAGGAGAATCCAAACTGAGAAAGTTTTATGATTTTCTTCTCGTACATACTCCTGCTTAATACGCTAATTCCTATCAGTTTAATAGTAACGCTTGAAATTGTGAAGCTAATTCAAGGGTTTTTCATTAAATGGGATGTCGAACTTTATTCGGAATTACAAAAAAAATATTGTAAACCATCGTCAGTGTCATGAAATGAAGAATTGGGGAATGTGAACTATATATTCACAGATAAAACCGGGACACTGACGTGCAATAAAATGGAGTTCAAGTACTGTGTTATCGGGGAGACATGCTATGAATATAATACGGAATATACGACAAGTAGCAATACGAAATTTAATTTAAATAAAATCGTAAAAAATGACCCTGTGACGACGAATAGCGTGGATATCAGTAATAATAATAATATTTCAAATGGTGATAAAATAAGGGAGAACCAGCATGATAAGTTAAAAAATATTATAACTTGCTTTTTACCGGATAATCTCCCAGGTTTGAAAGATGACGCTAATATCAACGACAGCAACAATGTAACCATTCAAGAACTGAATAAACTAAGTACAATTCAAATCGGACCGAATTATTTTGATAAATTTGTTCAACGAATCATTGATAACTCGGGGGAAAGTACGCCAACGAAATTGAATAAAATGAATAAAGAATTATGCACGATCAATGAGTTTTGGACGGCATGAGCATGTGCGAATGAGTGCACGTGTAGTGAAACGGAAAACGGAATTGAATATTCTGGGGTTTCCCCCGATGATGTCGAGCTTGTTAAAACGGCGAGCGCACAAGGATATTCTTGAATGAGAAGCTCAAGTGATATCAAACGCATTATTATTGGGAAAGAAGAAAAGGAGTACAAGATATTAAATATTTTGAACTTTTCTAGCGAGCGGAAGCGTATGAGTATTATCCTCCGGCAGGGAAACATAATAAAAATATACACTAAAGGCGCGGATTGTGTGATATCAAAGCGTTTGGGTAGTAATTCTAATCACAATTACTTAAGCGCGACCCAGAATTTTATGAAGAAGTTTTCATCGAAAGGGTATCGCACTTGAATGATAGCAAGTAAAGAACTCGAAGAGAACGAGTATAAAGTATGGAACGAAAAACTCAGAAACATCGAAATGACAATCAGCAAAAAGCAATCGAGAATTGAGGAACTGTACAATGAAATTGAAAATAATTTAAACCTTCTCGGTACGACAATGGTGGAGGACAAGCTACAGGAAAATGTAGCGGAGACGATTAAAGATTTAAGACTCGCTGGCATAAAAATATGGGTATTAACCGGTGATAAAATCGAAACCGCTGAAAACATCGCACTTAGTTGCAATTGAATTTCGCCGCAATATCGCAGTTTCAAAATAGCTTCATTTGAAACACGATTAGACACGATGAGGAGTGATTCGGATCAATTCCCGGAATGAGACACATTTATATACGATTTTCAATTGTTTATCAGCGAAGAGCAAGAGAATCTTTGGTTTTTAAACTCGAGCATCGATAGCAAACAAAGCGAGAACGAGAATGAACATTTAACCTGAACACCATTTTCTATACTAATCGAGTCGACGATCCTCGCGAAAATTTTTAAAAACGAAGAAGCAACTGTCGAGTTCCTGAAGATTGCGGTTTGTGCGAGTACAGTGATTTGTTGTCGTGTATCGCCACTTCAAAAGTCCCAGGTGGTGAAAGTAGTTAAAAACTATGAAAAAAAGGCGATTACGTTAGCGATTGGAGATGGAGGTAATGATGTCTCGATGATATGAGAAGCACATATTGGCATTGGGTTATACGGAGAAGAAGGTATGAGAGCTGTGCAGGCAAGTGACTTTGCGATTGGGGAATTTCAGTATTTGCGAAATTGATTATTCAAACACGGAAGAAATAATTCCAATCGTGTCAGTTATATGATATGATACTTCTTCTACAAGAACTTTATCTTCACAATGAATCACTTTTTCTTCAGCATTTGCTGCTTGGGGTCTGGCCAAACAATAATCGATGATTGGTTTATTACATTTTATAATTGAATATTCACTGCTCTTCCTTGAGGTGTTCAAGCATGTACCGATTTTGATGTGCGTGAAGACGACAGCACCTGAGTCAAAGAAATGATACCGTTTTGATATAAGGATAGTAGAGATATTCCGATATTTTCAATCTCGAATTTTGTTTTATCACTGGGGCGGGGTTGAATATTATCAGGAATAAATTTCTTCGTGATCATGGGAAACGTAAGTCAAAACCCTGTCGGAATTAAGGGACATCAACCTAATTTATGGTTTATTTCCTTAATATTATACACAAACATAATCTTCTCCGTTTCGATTACGTTGATGCTTAACATACGTTACATCACCGCGATATTTTCAGTCGTCATTATCACAACAACATTTCTGCTCTATATTTGATTCTGCGTTTGTGTACATTACATTAAAATATTTAACTCATACTCTACCATTCTCCCGGCTCTAAGCTCGACGAAATTTTACCTTTTGTTATTCTGGTTTTTCGGGTTTTCACTTCTCGTTGATTATACAATCGCTTCACGACGCTTCGCGTTTAGTGAAGATATCACAACACAATTAATGTTGTTAAATAATGATAAAAAGACAAGAAAACCCGAAATGCCGATTCAAATCGCAAAAGCAAAGAAGAACATCGAGTTTATATCGAAAAATAATAACTTCACAATGCTCCAAGGAAGCTGCAAACGAGACCAAACGCAAATAATCAAAAAGCAAATCGCTAATGATATGCTTGGATACTCCAAATCAAAAAGCTTAAGATCGATGAAAAATGTATTTGGTGTCAATTGAAAACCTTTTGAAATAACGACGTGGAGAAGGTACACTAACACGCAGGAAAGGAGAAGAATAAACAATGTCAACGGTGTTTCCTGGATAAACCCTAAGGATATATCTCACGATTCATCAACGATTTCGAAAATACACCTAAAGACCCCTCAGGAAGAGTTAAATAAAAATATATTAACTATTAATAATTAAGTTAATGTATATAATTATATTTTTCTGAAAATGTATAGGTTCGAATATAATTATAGTTTATATTAATAGTAATAGTAATCTTAATCGTAATAGTCATAGTAATCGTAATAGCAAAGTATTCCACTATTAGAAATTAATTATCTGATATTTGCCTACGCTATTCCCAAGCGCCCGAATAGAAAGTATTCAAAGTGACTGCTTCAATATTTAATCACAACGTTGTGAATACTGTTGATAAGTTGATAGAATGATATCTTTAAATAAGATTTGAGCGTTTTGTATCGGGAGGGTTGATAATGGCACTTGCAATTATCGGGAGTTTTCAAGTTCTTCACCTGCTGATCGCATCTGTATCGCTATGATCAATTGATGTTCTCGGAATCATCACTTGAATATAATAACGATTATTTTCATCTCCTCGAACACCAATGACAGGTAAAGTATCTGGTTTTATTTTATCTATTAAATTCACCCAAACTTCCCAGTCACGTCCGTAGTTTATTTTCCGCATGAAATCATTGGCATTGTTCCCGATGGTAAGGTTTGAATATCATAAAAAATTATTTTTGTTATTATTGTCTTCCATTAACTGATGGGTTGTATTTGTGCTTCCGAGAACTTTTATGATTAATGACACTGTACTGAGATGAACTTCAATGTCATCCCGGGAAATCCAATATGGGAATTGAGGTGTTTTAATGGTATAACTCACATAGTCCTGTAATTCTTCGTAATGAAATAATTCTGATCTGTTGGATATCGTATTTAATTGTTCATTGATATTCACATCGATAATTCTTTGGTCGCTATACTTCTTTCTCCCTCCGTATCACGTTAAGTAATCCCCATGATTATTTAGACGTGTTTTCTTGGAGTTTGTATTTAATATTAATGAAATCAAGTTGATAATACAGATGATAACAATATTAAACTTCATTATTAAAAAGGTTAATTGATATAGTTAAATATCCCTGAAAAAAGAATAAATGGCTCAATATTCAATATCCGTCAAAATCGGAATTGAAAACATATTCAATGAGAACATCGGAGGTAATCATATCATGCACAATAAAACGTATCCTAAGCCTCAAAAGAGTGAACCTACGAATCAAATCTACGAAGATTTCGAGATTTACCCTCAAATAAAGCATACAATGACCAACCCGGAAAAATACGAAGTCTTGCCCAAGTTTTTGAGTTCAAATATAAATTTAAAGGAGATCATCGTTAAAGTCAGGTCGAAAAACAACGAATTGAACAAATTGCTCAATACACAGTTCAATAACCAAAGGCAAATGTCCTTCGAAAGTAGAATTAATAATATTGAAAACAAGTGAAACAATCCGTCGAGTTTCGTTCACAAGGATTATGAACTATTCACAAATTGAGTTGAAAAATTACTTAATTTCGCAGCTGAATCATCGCGGGGACAAGACCCGAAACTGGTGGATTTGTTAGAAATAAACGAAAGTAATTTCACAATTTCGATCGAAAAGCAAAAAGGAAATATCATTCGTCAAATTAAAAAATTCGAAAATAATTTCATTCTCCATTGAGGTCTCCATCAGAAGATCGAATCGACTTTTACTTCAAGTAATCTATGCACCCAATCCACCCAAGATAATAGCATGAATAATTCCGTGAACGCTATCCTTGATGTAAGTAACGACAAAGTGATTTTATTTAAAGACTATATTAAAAACCCTAATATTGCAAACGAACATATCTCCCATTACTTCAAGAATAACCCTAATAACGTATGAAAAGCGGTTGAAAATTATTTTATAAACTCTTACCAGTTAAGGGAGTTAGTGTTATATTTCGTATATGAAGGTGGTAAAAAAGAATCAGGATTTTCCTTTTGTTTCTCAAGTCCAATTTCAGAAATATTCGAAACGATTAAAACTGAAAACCCGCGAATCAAAAAATTCAGGTTATTCACGTTGACTGACGAGGAAATCGTGAAACCAAAGCACGGAGAGATCAATTGCATCGGTGCTCTGAATTGAAAGAATAAGACTTATTTAAGAGTCAAAGAGACTTATTAAATAGATTAATAATTAAAAACATCAAATATCAACACTAGGATTTAGTTAAACACTTAAATACTTAATAATTATGCTTTTAATTCAGTTCGCCGCGGGAAGGAAATCCTTAGGGATCGTATCAATTATTATTTTCCGATTTAAACACAGATAATGTTTTTCTCAATAATTAAAAACATCTTCACGTTCCTTGGTTGACAGTTCAGATCATGTTTTAACGAAAATGGGATACGTTTGCTCATCTTTCTTCTTCGATATTCAGTACTTCATCTGTATGATTTTATGGCGGACTCAATATGAAACGATGCCTTTAATATGGGAACGTCATTGCACTGCAGTTCTCGTTTTGATTTTTTTCCGCAAAAGTCGGAAACTCGAGTTGAGGTTCCTTAATTCTCTTCATCATCATTGTTTCTCCGGTATCGTCCACACACCGGTCTTAAAATTGTCTTTGTTTTCATTCGCTTCTCATGTAAATGCTTTTGGTTTATTTGCCGGGAAAAGTGAATTGTAATTAATATTTATTTTATTGTTGTTATTCTTATTATTATCATGTTGGGCATTATCATTGTTAGAGGTGTTATTATTTAGCATTTTTTATATATTTTTAAATATTATTATCCTCCTTCTTTGTATTGGCACAGTTCTGAAAGATAAATTTATATTTATTAAAGCCTCAATGCAACCTTTATACTTAGTCGAATACTTAATTTTATTTATTTTGTCGCTTTCTTAACTATTATTGCTCTCTCTCTGCAGTCATCTCTTCTTACCTCAATGAACCTTTGTATTGCCTGGAACAGCCTCTCCTTCTTCGTTATTCAAAGCTGTCGTTGTCGGTTCATATCAATACGTTGGTTTCATTATTCAACCGGAATGATTCAGTTCGTTTTTTTTCTTTTGGAATCACCTCGCCATTTTTTTCATTTGAGAATCGTAATTCTCCTCGTTGATAATGTCTTGTAACTCGGGGTCTTCTTCGGCATCTTCCTCGTCGCTGCCATACACGCTTGATTTGTTAGCGTTTGTATGTTTACTTGAGGAAATACCTTCATTATCTTTAATTAACTTTATTTCCTGGCACAGCTTTTTAGTGTCTAAACCTTCATTATTAGCAAGTATCGCGAGGTTTTGAACTATTCTTCGGTTTTGTCAGTTTATAGACTTATTGTTCTTGGTATATTCCATAATATAATTTTCTCAACCTGCGACATATTCAACGAAAAAGTCCATGTTTTAAATATTGAAAGGTTTATAATTATTGATAAATGTAATTTAAATTGGAGATTGAGGTAACTGGGCAATGTTCTGGATGTTCTGGTAATTGGTGATAGTGATAATAGTTCAGTGATTATATTTAATAGGTGATAGAGTGGGAAGAAGAAGAAGAAGGAGGAGGAGAAGGATGCAAGAGATAAAAGATACATTCAATGTTTAGTGTTTAATGCATGTTACGGGTTGAGTTAATTTTTGTATATTTGTTACTTGTTTTATGATTGAACGAACGATATTTTAATATCATCGTCTTAATCAGTTAAATGAAGATGTTTCAACTACAAGAAAACCACACAGTTCAAAGAGAGATAAACAACATTTGATGATTGTTTTAATTATATCATCACCTTTCATATGGGAATACAATCGATGTTTATGAAAAACCTCGAAATAAATAAAGTATAATTTAAACAGTAAATTTAATTGGTATATCACTATTTAAAGCTATTATTCTTTCTCGTTTTATTATTAAACCTTCTTAAAGGTGTCATCCCAGGAACAATCACCGTACTAAATTTCGAATTATTCGAATTCATCGATTTAATATCCGATAATATCACTGGGAACGGTGTCACAAACCCGGAGTTATTAATACAACTCACATTATCTCCTTTATCTTCCAACCCTCCAAGGTTACTTTTATTATTCGCATTATTTCTCTGATACATTCCCTCATCACCAAACTGATCTTTTATAGAAAAAAACGCAGGCGCTAGTTCAACAAGCCAAGTCGGCTCGATCGCTGTAACGCAACTCATGTATTCTTTACTAGTCATAATAAGTTCATGGTACACGCAATAGTCAGGCGTATACCCAAGCGCAAAGATTGCGCTTGATGGATGTCAAATGCAGGGGATTCCCGTACGTAAACTCACATACTCTCCAATACCTTTCAATTTAGTCGCGTTATGAAAGTAGCCACTGCAGATACATTTTCGCACCATGTCCCAATTATTATCACAAGAAGATAACTCGATGTGGTTGTTCTGCATTATAAATCATAGCTGTTGTCTTACTTCCTGTACCTTTTGAAGGGATTTGCTATTAATGTAATTCTCGCTTGCCCATTCGAGGGAATAATTAGAATTCTTCCATTTTTTGTACACATTTCATAATGTTAAGTGATCACTTTCAGGTACAAAGAATTTTCCTCGGCACACATCTGCCTCCTTTTCCTGGTCTTTTGGGCGGTAAAAAATAGAGCTGACACTTCACATGGAGACAATTGTTGCGATCTCCTCAGAACAACCAAACTTGGAAGATGTTATTAATATTTTACTCAACGGCGGATCTCAAGGGAATTCCACCATTATTTTACCTGTATCGGTTAAATTCCCTTGGTTATCTCAGGCGCCAAGCATCCATAATTGATACATACTATTGATGATTGTATCTTGTGGCGGCGGGTCCATGAAATCGAATTCAAGTCAGTTATCAATTTTCAGACTTTTTAATCAGAGAACCACATTAGATAAATTAGTTCTTTGTATTTCCGGAATATTATTTTCAAGCATCTCACTGCGAAAAGCGTGATCAGTGTATAACCGGAAACACATTCCTGGACCAGTACGTCCGGCACGTCCTCCACGCTGATTCGCGTTTGCTTGGGAGATCGGTGTTATTCGAAGAGCGTCCATTCCTATCTTTGGATTGTATACTTTTAATTTACATAAACCAGTGTCTATTACATATTTGACACCATCTCATGTTAGGGATGTTTCCGCTATGTTTGTAGCGACGATGCATTTACGATACTCTGTTTTCTGAAATATCCTCGCTTGGTAATCATTTGGCAATTGACTATAAATTGGTAAAATTACAATTTTCGGAACCGACTCACCAAGCATTTTCAGGCGTTCATGCAATCATCAACATGTTGCTTCAATATCTTCTTGTCCTGTCATGAACACCAAAATATCACCACGCGGGTATTGCAAGTGCACTTCAATTGCCTTTTTAACAGCGGCGTCAACGTAATCCTCATACATTGTTTTCGCGAATTGATAATCCACTTGGAACGTTCGCCCCGGAATATTAAATATCGGTGCATTGCCGAAAAATTCTGAAAATTTTTTCGAATTCATCGTCGCAGATGTCACGATTAGTTTAAGGTCTCTTCTCCTTGCAATTACTTTTTTTAATATTCCGAATCAAACATCGGTGTTTCAGCTTCTCTCGTGGGCCTCATCCATAATGATTGCTGAATACATATCTCAATCAGTGTCGTTCAAGCTCTCTCTAAGGAGAACTCCATCGGTCATGTATTTTATTTTAGTTTCTTTACTTGTACAATCCTCAAAACGTATTGCATATCCTACTTTAGAACCTAATGGAACTGACATTTCCTCGCTTACACGTTTCGCTACTGAAACCGCCGCAACGCGGCGGGGTTGCGTACATCCGATTATCCCGAATTTTGTATACCCATCCTCATATAAATATTGAGTAAGTTGCGTTGTTTTTCCACTTCCGGTTTCACCGACTATTATTACAACGCGGTTGTCTTTAATAATGTTAAGTAAATCCTCTTTACATGAATATATCGGCAAGTACTCTCGTTGTTCTTTAATCGACTTGTTCTTTGAGAAGTCACTGATTGCTTCCGTCTTAGAAAACAATGCCTTCCTGTACAGTGATTTCTCTTCAACGTCCTTTATATTTTGTTTATCTTCACTATCCGGGTTAATGGCAATATCTTCTTTTGTTAGTATTTCATCAAGCGTTTTTTTATTTTCTTGTTTATCTAGTCATATACTTCCCATTCTCGTTCCGGCTAACTCCCAGAATCTTTCCCGCATTTTCGCCCTTTCGTTTTTCTCGCGGATCACACGTCAAATATTACTTCCTTTCTTGGCTATTCTCGCCAAGTCGGAATTTTGGTCTTTTACAATTTGGATTATTTCGACTTGTTTTGTATAAATTATATGACCGTCTAAAAACGCAGGTCTTACATCATGAACCTGGATTATCACCCTATATTCATCTTCTTCGTTTTCGTCGTCCTCGTCGATTCTTTGTTTGACTGCGCCTGAATTGATCATGCGATTAAGTTCCCATTTAGAACTATCGATTAGATTCGCTGTTTTCTTGTTCAATGGATTTTGGAAAGATCAGTTTTGTCGTTTTTTTGTTTCCTCGGCCTTTGCGATTTCACTTTTGTCTCTTTGGTTAGTGAGTTCGTTGTGAGAAGATGATCGTTGACTTGGATTGAAGTAATAGTAACAACTTGTTGAGTTTGTATTGTTTCGTTGGGAATTATTATTATTATTACTAATATATGAGGACGGTTTATGATTTCTCGTCGTAGAATTATTGTGATTACCATGATTGGAAATGTGGGTTGAGTCAAGTGAAGGGTGATAATTATTTGAATCGGTATACTTTGGATTTGAGGAGGAGGAATAACAAGTGTTATGATTCCTATTATAATCATTGCTTGAATGAAGAGTGTAATTTCTTTTATTGTGATATTCTTCAGATTTATCTCGATGTTTGTCCTCCCTTAAACGATGGGAATGATTGTCGTCATAACCCCTATCCCGAGTCCGTGCACTTGGAGAATAATTACATTTTCTTGATTTTGTTCTTGAACTATGACGGTATGAATGATGATTACTATTACTTCTATCTTTTTCATTACTACGATGACTATGAGATCTCTCTAATTTATGATTAAGAAATTTATAATTATCATCATTTTTATACCCATTGTCTCTATACGACAAAGCATGTTTTATTGTGTTATCTTCATTTTTCGTTTTTGATATAACCAAAGAACTGGAGTGACGAGTAGTATTTACATCTCCTCCTCCTCCTAAATATATCATATCTTGAGTTGGATTATTATTAACATTATCATTGAATAATTCTTCCTTTGCTATCTGAACAGGAACCCTTGCGTGGTTAGAATTGTCTTCGTTTTTGTTTTTATTTTTGGTATTCCTCTTATCTTCCATTTTAAACGCCGATACTTAAATAACTTTAAATTAAGCTATTTCTATATTTATTCAAATTACATTTATATTCACATCTTTTGAAGCGATCATCAACCCCTTTGCTTGATATATCCATAACATCCGCCATGAAGAACCAAATCGATTTAAATAATCATATTCGTGTTTATATCTATTATCACAGTTTTAATAGAAAATACCGATAAGCAAGTATTCTTAATATTTAAATCTCGATGTTGTTTTAATAATTAAATAAGTTAATTACCTTATTTTTTCTTGGTCATTTCCTCAATCGACTGCGAGAAATACTCCTTCATTGCCATCGATGGGACTATTTTCTTCGTCAGGTTATCAAACAAGCTCTGCGTGTTTATGATATTTGTTGTCAATATAATAAACCTGAAATGCTTCTGACTCTGATTCAAAAACCGAATTGTTTCAATTTCCGGGTAGGTAATGCCTCCAACAAAAGCAACAAAAATGAAATTTTTCTCTTTCTTCATCTGAAAAGACTCGCCTTCGTTTGGGGGAAAATAGCATTTCCCATTCAGTTTTTTAATCTGTTCACCCATGTTTCCCCAACCTTGTTGTATCGTTGCCTCAATTCAACGTGTCGTTAAGGGACAATACCCCCCGAAAACATAAGATCCATCTTTAATATTGTTGAAGTTGAAATCAACGTTTCACAAATTGAATTTCTCCAAAAGATAGGTGTAGGAGATAGCCACGAAAGGTCTTTTCATCAGTGATTTTTCCTTAAGCATTTCAAGCTTTTCCAAGTTCCGAATTCAAAACACGTATTGATACCCGTAAACGTTTAAGATATCTCTCTTAATTTCATTGTAATTCGAAACACCATTTTGCGTCAGTGTTTCCAGGCAGAGGAGTTTTAATATTTTATACAAGTCGCTTTTTTTACCGATCTCGTTATTGTAAAAATCATGCAGTAATTCAGGTAAATCCCCCGCAAGAAGAAGCTGCTCGAATTTCTTATATAAATAGTAACTTGGATTGTTTTGCAATTTCGAAATGTAGTTACCAAGCGCGATGTGCTCTTCTACAATCGGCTTTTCGGTTTTCATTCATTTTGTAAATGAGGAAAACGAGTCTTTGATCCTGTTTATGTCCTCTTTCCCGGAAATGTCCTGAATGTCCTTGTTCGCGTTTTGTATTGCAATTGCTCTGCTTTTTAAATAACTGAATGCGTGGTTACAGTGCATGTTCCGTATTTTCATGTAAAATGGATTGTTATAGCTAAGCTCGATCGCCTTTTCCTTACCCTTGTCTTTATCGTTAAATATGCTTTCTTTCACTTTAATTCGATTGAATTTAATACCGAATATTTCATCTAATATACCTTCGTAAGTAAACTGGGAGCACATCGGCGTGATCAAGTCGATTCCTCTTTCGAGGAAAATGCACCCGTACAGTTCATCTACTCCGTTGTTGTATGAATCCAGTTCGTAGTTCTTTTCTTCTTTAACCATTAAATCATTTACTATCGTTGATAAGTCTCCTTTGACGTACTTGTTCTTAAACGGTCCGAAAATCAATTGCAGCTTTACTAACGCCTTGCTCATTATCGCTAACGAGTCGAACTTATTGTTGATATATCAATCTTGAAAAGAGTTCGTTCAATTTAACGAAATTAAATCGTGGTCGAACGGTATCATATCAACATTGAAAGAGAAAAGCTGAAAATCGTTTAGTATCGAGTAATGCGTTAACCGATCCCGGATTTCGTAAGTTTCACCAGGGATAAACACCATAGAAAAAATGGATTTTGGGTTTTGAGAGTGGAGTTTATAGTATAATTCAATGGAAATATCGAGCATTTCAATATCCGTGCTGAGAATGAATATGATTTGATCAGTGCTTACGTTTTCAATATTTCGTAGATTTGCTTTATTCGGCTCTATCAGGTAGTTCCCGTCTTCAAAGTTATAATCCTGTAATAGCTTAAGTGTGATAATATAGTTCAAAATATTTAAACTAAATCGATCCAGAAGGAGTTTCTTTTTCGTTTTAGGAAGCTGTTTGAGGATTGAAATGAAATTGTCCAGAAGGTAATCCTTTAGCAAGAGGGTATTTACCGGCTCGTAGTCGTCTTTGGTTAAAGTGGTGTTCGCGAATGCGTCCATTTATAATATATATCTATTTATCTATATATTATTATATGTACAGATATGTAAATAATAAAAAAAGTAATAAATACAACAAAAATGGGCCAATGTGAATGCAATTGCAAAGAGAAAGAAACTAATGATAATAAAGCGATAAACGTCGAAGATGATCCCGGTCAAATAGAAGAAGATTGCTTCATCAGAAAGAAAACTGTTCACAAGTCGGCGTATCGTGAAACAGACGCAATAAACATTAGAAGCGGAAATGGGGTAAATAATAAAGAAACGCCCAACCTCGGGAAATCCAATAACGCACAAACACAAAACCCCGCGAATCAATTTAATGAAAACTAACAAAACTAATTCTATTGGAACATTGTCTATTGTTAACAAGGTGATCATCTATTATTATTAACCAATGATAACAACAGAGTGTAACTATTTCCAATGCCTCTCAACGGCTAGATAGTGGAGGAGCAATAATATATAAACTAATATACCTATATAATATAATTGACTTACAATAAAATTAGTAAACGATGTAAATAATTAAAGTCGATCTGCGAGGACATGCGATAAAAAAGTTACTTTTACACTGATTACTGATGCTTCATATTTTGTATTCAATTAAATTCGATGATATTTGTATCAAGTTTATACTGTGTTTGTATAGTAGACACTATAGGCAATATTTACTGAAAGATAACATTTTTTAAGTTAATCTGGATAAAGCGTTATTGTAAGTATTAGAGTGATTTTTTAAAGGTATATTTATATGGGAAACGTATGAAATAATGTGGTAAGTATATGGTTTAAATATTGAAATTAAAAATCAAATTCATAATATGTAATACAATACATATATATCTAAATATACTTAAAGAAGAAATATGAATAATAATAATTATTATTAATTAATTTATTTATTTATTATGTTTATGGGGATGGGGATTGGGCCCAATCCCCAATCCCCAATCCCC
>JAWNBB010012467.1:0-10714 GCA_036325645.1 Balantidium ctenopharyngodoni
GGGGATTGGGGATTGGGGATTGGGCCCAATCCCCAATCTCCTGTTCTCTTCGAACTGCACCATGATCTTCCATTTTTAATATTTGTAATTATTTTATTATTCCAACAGCAACAATTCCAATTAAATCAGTTAATTATTTTCCTAAATCCCTCAAACAAACCTTTAAATACCTTAAAACAGAATCTCCTTATCATCCAATAATAAACAAGTAGATCCATATTAAAATTCGTTCAACAATAGATTAGCAATAAGATAGACTTTAATTAATTAAGTATAATATAATTATACAGTTACTTTTTACCCATTTTATTCTGCACGCTATTCCCATTGTTAAACTTGATGAATTTAAAATTCGGTGCGTTACCGAAGTTAGTATTACTTCCCACGCCTTGTTTAATACCCACACTTTTATGTCCCTTATTATTCAAATCGTTATTGTTATTGTCAGAACTCGAAGTTTTATGTATCACTATTTCTTCGTTTTTACCTTTCCCATTGCAATTATCACCCACATTCCCTTGGAATTGTATTTTATTATTCGTAGTAACTTTAGGAACTGTTGCAGTGATTTCATTTTTTTCATGTTTATTACCCATCGCAGTGTTATTGCGCTGTGAATACACGTTTTTAGTTTTATTTGATATCAGTGTCGATGTGATCGAGATTTGGATATTCCCATTATTTGCATTAGTAACTGTATTCGGTATGTATTTCCCGCTGTTTTGACTTGAGTACGCATTACTTCCGCTATTATTTCCCTTTATTTTCACCGAACTTCACGTATTATTTGTAGGATTCGTCTTCGGTATTGGTGGCTTATTTTGCCCAGGTTTACTTTTCTGAAAACACATTTTTTTATCGTTCTCCGTTTTACCTTTATTGTCTCTTCAGTTTATGTTCACATCTTTCCTTGTATTACTAGTATAATTAGCACTATCTAAATTTATAAAAGCTCTTGTCATTTCCTCCTTACGCTGATTCCCAACCGCAGGACTTGGTTTCGCACTGTTTGCATTTGTTACTCTTTGTGTGCTTATCTTGTCTGCGATTGCACTGTTGGTCATCGTGTCGACATTATTATTATTATTATTATTATTATTATTTAAATGCTGTTTAGGTCATTCATTATCAGAAGGTGAATTAATGATTATCGATGATTTGTTTTCATCGGGTACTTTCCCGGAGTAGATGATGTCGTTATTATTTCTCATGTTATTATCATACTCTCTATCGATATGTTGCGTGCATTCCTTTAAGGAATCAAACACTTCTAAGGCGCTGACAAGGCCACTCCTGAAGTTGTCATCATCTCTTTTATATGTAAAATCGACGAAACTAATATCTCTGTTTACTTTATTGGTTACACTTGGTTCGTTGATTGGGTAAAACGGTTCATCTTCTTCGAAGTGGTCAAAGTATTTTGTATCGATCGCGCTTTTAATATCGGGAACGAACGGAGGTTTAAGCGTCTGCTTGATGTTATCCCAGTCAATGCCTTTAAAAAACGGATGCTTTTTAATTTCATCAGCGCCGTTATACCCTAAACGCACCTCGACATCGTTGATTCATTTTTGTAATATATCTATTGCGGTTTTGGATAACCGCGCTTCCGGTGGGATGTATCAATGTTCTTTCCATTTCACAATTTTCTGAAGTGTTTCTTTCGAACTATCCCCTGCGAAAGGAGGGTACCCGACCATCATTTCAAACATAATCACACCGAGGCTCCACCAGTCGACTTCCTTTCCATACCCTTTTTTAGAAAATATTTCTGGTGCGATATAGTCAGGAGTACCAACAGTGGAAAACGCATACGTTCGTCTCTTTTTGGATTTATTCAGTTGCTTCATTTGATTTAGTTGCGTTCAATAATTCTGCTGCCGAGATGAGGAGGGTCAACTATCTTTCTCGAGCTTGGTATTGTTTATTCAGTCATCCACCGAGGATAAATCTATTTTCTTTGATCATCCAAAATCACTTAACTTAATATGGCCATCCTTGTCAATCAGGACATTGTCCGGCTTTCAATCGCGGTGGATGCAGTTCAATTCATGCACACTTTCAATTGCCATCACGAGTTCAGCCGCGTAGAACTTCGCTTCGGATTCACTTAGTATTTCCTTGTTTATCAGTAATGACATTAAATCTCCGCCGGGGAGGAACTCCATGCCTAAGTATAAATACTTCTGATCTTGAAATGACACTTTTAAATCAACGATCCAAGGGTTCTTCGCTTCACTTAAAACGTCCTTTTCCGCTCGGACGTGCAAGACTTGGTTTTGTTCGTGCATTTCATGTTTTTTCATTTTTTTAATCGCAACTATCTCATTGCTCGAAATGTACTTACACACTCTCACTTCTCCGAAAGCACCTTTACCGATAATTTTAAGTGGTTCGAAATCAAAAATGTTTACTTTTTGACGCTTTTTTCTTAGGTTTTCCCCTTCTTTTCAATGGATTTCGTTTTTGATTTTATTTGCTTCGCTTTCGGGAAGGTTCAGTTCAAGCATTTTCGTGTTTATTTCTTCCCATTTCTTTTGCTTGATGGATTCTTCTTCCTTTTTAAGACGATATTTTTTTTCGATGTACGTTTTCGCGATTTTAACCCTTTCATATGTTTTCGCGTTTATCTTGCCTTCTCTATGTTCGGTTAGCACGATCAAATAGGATTATTTCTTACTTTAATGCGTCCTCTAGTGATGTTATCGGAACAACTTCTATCATCATTTAATTTTGATTATTAAGAATTCGTTTAAATATATTAATTAATTCATCGTCAACGGAAGAGGAAGCGGAAGAGGAAGCGGAAGCGGAAGCCGCAGAGGAAGGGATTTATGCTATTAAATAATACGATTTCTCGTAAAGAAACAAGGAGTGTTTACCAAGATACCCAGCAGGAGAATAAAATTATTTTACTTTTATCAACGGATCTTCTCGAGACTTAATTCGGGGATTTACATAACATATGATACGTTTGTTGATTAATTCATTAATTGATTAATCAATAACTTAATACAAAACACGTTCAACTATTTAATATAACATGGCATTCGTAGTTCGTAGCGAACGTGAATTTAAATGAGGGTATTATGATAAGAACACATCCGAATCAAACAAGCAAAAAAAAACAACTCAATCTATCGCTACTGATATATCCATCGATAATACACTCAGCAAAATCCAATTTGAAACCGATGCAACGAATACAAGCCACCTCGTCCAAGCACATGCGCCGAACCCGTATAAACGTTCATCCAATACAAATATTCACATTCCATTTAACACATCGTCCCACAGAAGTGAATTAAAATATACTAAAGAACAGTTCCCAGGACCTGGGGCGTACGATAGTAAGTCATCACTTCACACATTTAAATGTAGGGGAAAGGACCAAAAACCTGAACTTACCTTAGAAAAATCAAGTTTTGTTTTCAAATATAATAAAGCAAGTTTCATATCGAATGCGAAACGTTTTACTAATTTAGTAATTAATGAAATAAACCCCGGACCGGGACAATATGAAACGCAAAGCTCGTTTTGAAACACTTCAAATGGTCATAGCAGGAATACCCGGCGCCTTATTAAATCAGAGGATTATGTCGTCAACGCCTGAAATCGTGCGATTTCAATACCATCTAAAACCATTTTAGGATATGATTTAAATGAAAAAGGCGAAACTGTGATAATCGATGAATTGAACTGCGAGGATAACAAAAAAACGAAATCCGACGACACGCCTGGACCGGGCCAGTACGACGTGGAGTTCAAATGGGTTAATGACACTAGGAAGAGTGCGAATAAAGATAAAGATAAAGAAAATAATAAAAATAAAATATGATTAACGGCTCTTGAAAGGATGAACAATAATCTCCGCCGGATCGGAGAAGCCGAGTCCAAAATAAACAGTCAATCAAATACAAGTCGATATGATAATAACACTTCATGTCAAAAGAAAAGTCCGCGACTGACCGAAACGAAATCTGTCGTCTTCGGGCAAACGTTGAATTTAAGAAAAATGAACCATCAAATAGTAATTGATAAGCATAACGATCCGAATTTCATGTGATTAAGCGATACCAAATATTGAAACTCGCCAGGTCCTGGGTTTTACGACCATGACATTAACGATGACGTTCTTAGTAAACCTTGAAATATTCATATTAAAACTACAATGACAAAACAAAACTTCGGAAGTAGCTGACCGAAGTGAACGGTATTCAAACAAAGTTCGGATACTCTCGGGCCTGGACATTATTTCCAAGAGAACAAATATCACGATTTAAGTATCGAACGAAAGAAGAGTAAGAACATAATTCCGAGATACGAAACTTACAAACAGTTGAAAGACCAAGTAATCCCCGAAGTCATAAACCGGTTCAGGAAGAAATGATTTAATAAACCGATCGGACCAGGGGAATATAACTGATCGAAGCCGTGAGTTAAAAAACAAATATCGAATGTGACTGAGTTCGGAACAGTCGAAGTTCGGTTTAAAACAAGAAAAGAACAAAATAATAATCTCAGCCCTGCAACGTACAGTCCAAAGCATTACCTTGATTTAAACGAAATTAAAAAGAAGAATCACATGGAACCGAAAAAAGGATCTGGGTCATTTGAACAGAAATGAGTCGAAGAAACGAAAGAACGACACAGTGTAATTACGAGGAACTCGGTGTCTCCCCCGGTGGGAGCGTATAACCCGGGTTATTGCACATCAATTGCATATAATATTCAGTCGAAGAGTAAGCCATATCAGGAAAGCAAAGTCGCTTTTAATAGCAATAATAAACGATTTATCGAGGGAATGGTAAATCAGCAAACTCTTGGTCCTGGGATTTACGAGATCAAAGATAATAATGCGAAAGCGACAAAAGCGTTTAAACCGTTTCTCGACGGTGAAGCGCGATTCAAAGATATGGATAATCATGTTCCTGGGCCTGGGAAATATGAGCAAACAAGGCCTAAACATTGGGAAAAGAAGTCATATAATGTTTTATTCAATTAAATCAATATTTGTGTTTTTTATTTGGTTTATTTGTTTTTAATTATCGTGTTGTTTTCCTTATCTACTCGAGTTTCCGTCTTTTCCCAGGTACAAATTCATCACGATTTTCTCCCTTTTCATCGGATTTATTATTCTTATTATTATTATTCTTCCCCTTAACATCTCCTTCTACTTCCGCGCCTTCATCTTTTTTCTCCTCTTCATCTTCATCATCTTCGCCTTCATCGCCGTCGTCATCCTCATCTTCTTCTTTATTCTCCTCTTCATTCTCCTCTTCTTCATTAATAAAAGAATCCTCTTCATTTTCTTCCTCATCTGCTTCATTTTCCTCATTTTCGTCCTCCTCCTCTTCGAAATCAGAGTAATGATTTCCTTCTTTATCAGTCCGATCTCAATACACCAAATTCGGGAATTTTTCGAACATTGTCTTCCTATAACCACTTACTTTCGTAACTGGACATTCCGATAAATCTCAAAAATTTAACTCTCCTCACTTTGCAAGGACTTCAACTTCTTCGATTTTATTAATGGGATTATTCGCGAGCTTTATTGTTGTCAGATTTGGGTAATTCAACAGTGAAGCCAATTCACTACCTGGAATGTGGTTATCCGTTAATTGAATATCTTCTCATTTTGGAAGCTTCGGGAAGTTTTTTAAATTTATTCAATGACAAGCGTTCAAACCCAGGACAATCGTCTTGGGAAATTTATTTAAATAAGTTTGGGATTCCACTGTAATCTGCTTGATTGCGATGTTATCGCATATTATTACTTCAACGTCGTCTATTTTGGATTCACCGAAGTTTTTTTCTAAATAAGGAAGTCAATTGTCAGTACCGCTCATTTTTTTAGGATTGTGAATAGATTAGTTATTGTATTTTTAATTATTAGTTAAATAAGCATAGGTGAAATATTTGAATGAATAATATTAAGAATGAAATGAATAAAAGAGGAAGAGGAAGAAGAGGAAGAGGAAGAAGAAGAAGAAGAAGGAATATAAAGCCTCAACGCTTTTGGAGGGTGGAAATAAAGACATATGAGAGGGATTTTTATAATGAGGATCAATAATATCAATTATTGGGAAAATGATAAATGTAGTTATTTTTCTAGCGTATGACGCTGAAGATAGTATATAAAATGTATTTCTGTATATTGTTTAGTCAATATTTAAACGATCGTAAGGTTTTAAATCTCGTGGGACAATGTAATTGGAATTATATAATATCCGTTCTGTGAGTGATCAAGTACAGAGAGTAAAATATTAATATAATAACAATATCTTTCTGATATTCACATGTTTCTTGCTTATCATTTTAGTTACATAAGTTGTTGATGTCAACAAATAATAATAACTTATACATTAAACCACTTCACAACCTTATGATAATTGCTATATAATTCAATAAAATCATCATCAACTACCGAACGAGCACTACTCCCAATTAAAGCAACACAAAAGAAATTTTATTCTTTCTTATAAATCATATTGTGAATAATATCTCGACTCCTTCTTCTTCTTCTTAACTACCCTTCCTTATTCCCATTCCAAACTACCCTCTCAATATGAATACTTCTAATACACCGTGAAGCCCAATAAACAGCATCATTTAAATGAATAGAAATTCCCTTTTGTTACCCATAACATTCTATACTAATCAAACATACATCTTTGAATAATAATATTTAAACATTCAAACTAATAAAATGTCTCTCCAATATCAAATAACCGTCATCGATAAATATTTGAACCGCCCGGAAAACAAACTCTGCGCCGACTGCAAGCGTCCTTCTCCAACATGGGCGAGTATGAATTGAGGCGTATTTGTTTGCATCAAATGTTCAGGTTGTCACAGAGAAATCGGTGTTCACGTCACAAAAATAAAATCTATCAACTTGGACCTGTGGCCGGTTACCGTGCTTCACCATTTCGGGAAGCTCAATAACGTAATCGCTAACAACTACTGGGAATATCATTTAAAGAACTATGATTTCGAAAAACTGAGAAATGATGACTATCGATGTCATGACTTTATCAGAGATAAATACGAGAGAAGGAGATGGGTGAATCATAAGAAGGAAGAACCGATGAAACTTGTAATCAGCGGGAGAGATTGAATTAAAGAAGAAAATGAGAATAAAGAAAGTAATGCGATTGATGAAGAAGGTGAAGAGGAAGTAAACACGAGAAAGAAAGTGGTGATGAAACCAGCCGGGAGAAACTTTGGGATCGTGGGGAAAATGAATGAAAAGAAATATGAAAATAATAAAATAAATAATAATAATAATAATAGGATAGGGGATGATACTGATTTAGTCGATACTATCAGTAATAATGTTAATCTACTGGATTGAGATACTGGGAGCAAGAGTACAAACGCAAATACTAATGTGGATTTAATTGGGGATTTTTCTTCGAGTGTGTTTGAGAGAGCGAGTAATACAGTGGATTTATTCAATAATGATAATGATAACAATAACAATGCTTTACTGAACCTAACACCACAACCTAAAACAAATAATCAAACACAAGGTCATTTACCTTCACAATCAGGATTTCATTTTATTAAAAAACACCAACATCCTCCGACTTCAAAGGGCGCAAATCAGCAAATAAAACAAATTCAACCATCGCAACAAAACACACTTTTGTTTACTCAACCTCAACAACAAATCCTTACACAACAACTAATAACCCCGATAAACACTAATGATAATCTTCTCGATGTTTTCAACGTTGAATCCCAGCCAACAAAAGCAATTCAAGATTGAAATACAAACATAATCAACGCCTACAACTCTCCAGACAAGGACATCACATTCAAACAATCACAAAATCAACAAAACACAAATCAAAATTCAAATGCACAAAACCTGAATTATTCAAACATAACCTCGAATAATCACTATATCAATAACCAATTCTATGGATTTAATCCTATGAACATATCAAACAATATTTACTACCAACAGCCCAGAATCCCACCTCAACTAAATATCGATTTATATAACCCACCTAATCAGAATATGAAGAAACAGGAAGTCATGCAACAACAAGTATACACCGTTAATACGAATGCGTTGAATAACGAGAAGAAGAAAAACAAAGATCCGTTCGGGAATTTATTTTCGATTAATTAAAGAGATTACTATTATTATGAACACTCCTTTTTTGTTTGTTTTATTTATCATAAATAGTATAAATTAAAGAATTAAAAAGATGTGTTCTAAAGGGGGGTTGCTTAATCTGATAGGAAATCGATATAAGTTGGATGATAAAAGATAGTGGTATTGGGTTAAAAAGGGTTACGTGTATTAGGAGAAGAAGGAGAAGAAGCTGATCTCGTTTAGTGGATGATAAGCACTATTAGTTGATTGTACTATTTATATTCGAATAGATATAAAATATATAGTAGTTAATGTATTTTGATTACGTTTTTAAACTGAATATAGCCTTGGAAAGGCGTTTGTAAAGGTATTTATCATTGATAATTCAGGCAATTAAATATAATATCACATACAATAAAAAAACGTTGATATTAACTAACTACTTTTGATATCGTATCATAATAAATAATGAAAACGCTTCATTTCAAGTATCGATCCGCCAGGAGTTGCCTTTTAATTAAGAACTTCCATTGGTAATGTTATAGAAATAAGACAATGTTTATGATTTTGATATTGCCATTGATGAAAACATCATTTTTCTTAATGACCGAAGATAAATCAAAGTTTTGAATTCACAATTTAAAAGCAATTTCCCCTTTTTAATATTACTTCTTCTTCTTCTTCTTCTTCTTCTTATTATTATTATTATTTCTTACTTGTTGCTTCGCGGTCAGTTCACTCTTCGGTTATAAAACAAATAATTTATATTGAGAAGCAATAAAAAATAATAAACCGTAAACAAAAACATGTCCTGAAAATTCAAGAAACCCTTATCAATAGCAATTGATGAAGAAGACCCAGAGCACATCCTATCAAAAGAAGAGCAGACTTTACTTGATATCAACACGGAAATCCTAAATTTTAATAACTCTCTTTCTCCAAGCATTCCTTCTTTAATCCAGTACCAAACAAAAGAACGTGACAATCTCATTTGCAAAGATAACAACTACCTTCGTCAGCTTTTCCTTTACATGGAAAGTGGGAACTACCTGAAAGACATATCCTTCAAGCACCTTCAACAAAGCCCCGAACTAAGCGCGATATCGAAAAGTGTATTTGTAACACCGAATGAAATCTCAATCAGCAAGCGTAACATTGAAAGCGAGTACCGTTGAATAAAATGAATAACCGAAGACGACGAGCACAAATCGCACCAAATCGATCTCGATAAAAATTGAAAGCGAAGCAACAACCGTTATTCCGATATTCTCCCTTACACATACAATTGAGTCCCGTTTCAGAATTTACACATTTATGATAATACAAACCAGGAGCAATGGTATATTAACGCAAGCTATATCAACGGCCCGTTTAAGGCGGATGAAAGGTGCTTTATTGCAACACAAGGCCCAACGAATAACACGATAAGCAAGTTCTATAAAATGTGTTTTCATCAAGACATTAAATTAGTAATTATGCTTTGTTCCTTCGAGGAAGAAGGCCGGAAGAAATGTGAATATTATTTACCGCGAAAGGTAAATGAGGAGGTTTGCTATGATGATGTCAAGGTTACTTTACTTAATGAGGAGTGTCTTCTTATGAATTGTCTCCTTGCGAAGGAATTTACGATTACAATTAACAACGTGACCAAAGTACTTCATCATATCCAAATGACAAATTGGCCTGATTATTCAATGCCCGATAATCAGACAGGGTACGACACCATCGAATATTTAATTAACATCATTGGTAAATATCGCGAGAAATTCAGCAATAGCCCAATATTAGTCCACTGCAGCGCTGGAATCGGAAGAACTGGAAGCTTAATAGCGATTTTCAATTTGGTCAAATGTGGAATATTTTATAAGCAGGTGAACTATGATAAAGATATACAACCTTTTTTCTCTGTATTTAATATGGTGAGGAGGCTAAGAGAGCAAAGAAATGGAATGGTGAGTTCATGAGAGCAATATACCTATATTTATAAATTCATAGTTGAATGGATTAATAAGAATTTAGTGATTGAGTAAGGTGGATTCACCTTGCTCGGGTTATGATTCTATAAAATAGGGATATCTGCGACTTTTGGAGTATATATAAGACTCTATTTGGATTATTTTATACATCAAGTTGGTGAGTATATATATTTATATATTTATATATCGGGTAATTATTCAAATATAAATATAACTAATAAAATATTATACATATATATATATATATATTTTAAGGGTTTTTAATAAGATTTCGGGTGATTGTTTTGTTGTTGTGATTGAGCATTCATTTGGTGTTGATGAAGTGATTTTGTAAATGAAGGTATTGTTAGTTGTTATTGGATGTTCTGGGAATAATGTTTACGTAGTCTTGTGTTGTATGCTTGAGGGTAGTATTATTTACCTGTTACTGAGAGTTTTTTTGGCGATGAATTTAATATTAAATTGATCAATATAGAAATAATTTAATGATAATGTTTATTAAAATGAATAACGGAATTAATCAGAATTATCTTTCATATTAATTAAAAATAGCGTTGAATAATGATAAATAATAGAAGGGTTGAATGGACAAATGGGGATTGGGCCCAATCCCCAATCCCCAATCCCC
>JAWNBB010012473.1:0-11055 GCA_036325645.1 Balantidium ctenopharyngodoni
GGGGATTGGGGATTGGGGATTGGGCCCAATCCCCATATTGTTTCCTAACTTTATTTTAGTTAGTTAAATTTGTTGTGAATTTAATATAATCATTTACATTCATTTCATCCTTCCAAATAATCCTTATCACCTTATTCTCCTCCACTCTGCCATTGGATAAAGGGATCAAAAATCCAAATCTTTCCACATAATGGATGAACTAATTGAATTCTAGATTTTCCACATAAAGCCAATAAATATAAGATTCTATGATATACAATGTCATATACCCGATAGTCTCGAAAAAAAGAGTTAATATTATGTAATTAGTTCATATCGCATAATAATCGAAAATATACAAATTCATAAGGCGAGAATGTAACAAATGTTAATAGTTCTCTTAATAATTCCTTTTAATTTAGTCAATTCTATTTCAACTGTAAATAAAAGACAAAAATAAACATTCAAACGAAACCCGATCGGAGTTACATATTCATCAAGGCATAATAAAAAATATTCATTTTATAAAATAACTTTTATTCGGTATTTCCTTCAATATTTATTCGATTATAACCTCTTACGATTATATCGCCCATCATATAAGGTTTACCCATATTATTTTCCAACGTAACAAATTGGATATTAATGATTAATCAAAATTATTTTTTAAATATATTCATATAAAGATCAAAAATGGAATCCTCACAACACCCACAACAGCTCCGCAAAAAAACTCAAAATTGGTTCACTTTGAAATGTTCGGTTATTGTATCTTACATTGTGAGTATTACCTCGAATATATTACTAATGGTGATTCTATATCTCACTGATCATGGATACAAATGGCCAGGATTTCTTTTACATAGTTTAGTGCTAATTACCTCAGGAATGTCTTTGAAAAACTTGTTAAATTTCTCAAACAAGAATCTTTTACGCTATAAATCAATGACTAAATATTACACAATTTCTTTAATTTTAACCGGCGCTTTCTATTTCATTGTTATTATTTATTTGTTCATTACTAAAACTGATATGGACTTATTCTACTTTTTCGCGTTTTGCATTTTAATATGGTGTGTCTTCCATGGATTATTCGTGTCGATCATTAACTCGTTTATTCGTGCACTTGAGGATCGCCCTGCACAAAAGAGTACAAATGTGAAAATGGTTGATAAGAATTTAAGGGATTTAATGCTAAGTTCGCAAAATGCAAATATGTAAAAGAATTAGACTTGAATTAAATAAAGAGATAGTTAAAATATTATTTTAAAAAAGAAAAATATCTTTATAACTACGTGTTTTAGTTATTTATCAAGGCTAAGTATTATTTGGCTTTTATTTTCGGAACAATAAGTGTGTTATGAATAAAACAATTCGGTTTTGATTTCATGTGCTTATCAAGATGGAAAAGTTTTTTCATCAATAATCGTATTGTTAACTTAAACGAACCTTAAAGAACACGACAAATGTAAACAATTTTAAAAAATCATTGATTCAAGCGGAAAGAAGAATAAAGACAAAAATTGAATGAGATAATTAATCAATGTAATAATTAAAGTGCGTTTCTTTCCTGGAGATAATTTCGACACAATCAAGAAAAAGACAAAAACAATACAACACAACACAATAAGAATGATTTCTAGCAAAGAAAAGAGATAGAGTTAATGGCAATTGAGTGTATCTAACAATATGCAAATCGCTGAGAGAAGAGAGGAATCCATATGCGAAGTTAAGAAGAATTTCCGCAAAGCCTTTGAAATTAAACAAAAAACAAAACTTGCTGAATTGTCTCAACATGAGAAGTCACCTAATAAAGATTCTTTTTCAAAAACTGTTGAAACATAAGTGTTTCATACAGAAAGAAAGGATTATTTGAAGAGTTACTGATCAAAGCTGAGTCAGAGAAATTTATTCTAAAACAGAAGGAGATTGTATGTTTATCAGCAGTAACAATTAGGAGGAAATTCAAAAATCATATTAAACAGATTTTTGAGAACTTAAAAAAGCACTCACACCGAGATATTTAAACGATTGAATAAAGATAAAAGAAACAATATATACAAATAGAATGAAACACAAAAAAAGACAAAAAACGATCCAAATCAAATGGACACGAGAACTCTTTCAATATTAATTTGAAACGCCGCTAAAATAAAAAAATATCTTTGGTATGGTATGATCTAGAGCCTAACACAATATGGAAAGACCAATACATCTATAAGAATAGGAGAATTAATTAATAAAAATCAATAATAAACTATAAACATTTATTTTTTTATTTCTTAATCATGGAGATTTTAAAAGAAAACTACCCTGAATTTGAGCCGCGGCTATTCAGAGAAATAGAAACTGTATATATTAGTTAACTATCTTCTATTAGTGTGCTTTTTTAAGCATTGATCTTGAATTATCTGGGTTACACCCCACATTAGAAACATTAATCGACACTCCATTTGACCGTTATCTTAAATATAAACAAATCTGCGAGAGATATTCTATAATCCAATGAGGTATCGTCACCTTTCATAAGAATTTCAACAACACTTACTCCGCCAGGCCGTATAATATCTACATCTTCCCTTACGAAGAATATAACAATAATAAGCTCGAAATGGAAGTCAGCGCAATTATCTTTAACCGTGACCATAAAACTGACTTTAACAAATGGATACATCACGGCGTACCATACCTAAACAAAGAGCAGCAAAAGAAGGTCTCTGATCGTATGGTTAATGACAACATTAACATCTATGACCCAGATAATCCAAAATTAATGCGTAAAATCACCTGATATAAACCTAACGACAAGGAAAAATACATGAGCTTTTTAAAGGAGTTTCAGGACTTTTTCCAGGACACATCTCGACAAGAACTACAACACGAAAAGCTCCAAAAACATATTTGAATATATTTCCTGAATCAATTAGATACAACAACAAGGAATAATATCTTTATAAACTTGGAAAACAAAAGTATAATGGTAATCACGAAAATGAGCAAAGATAGAAAGAAGATGGCGATAAACAAAGAACAAAGCGATGCTTTGAAGAAGCTGAAATTGGCAAAGGGTGTTAAATGTTGATTTGATAAGATTATCGAATCAAAGAAAATTGTAGTTGGACATAATTGCATAATTGATTTTATGTTTTGTTGGACACATTTTCTGGAGGAACTCCCTATTAACTACCGAGACTTTAAGACGAGTATGATAAAAGACTATGGTGGAATATACGATACAAAGTACTGATATCATAAATGAAACTCTGATAATATCGGCAAACAGTCCTTTCATCTAGAAGAGATGTACAAGGATCTTTATTCGAAAAATAAAGATAAAGTTGTGATTAATATTATGGAAGGGTTTAAAAACTATTGAAATCCCGAAGAAACTGAAATGTTTCATCAAGCGGATTACGACGCTTTTGTCACGGGTGCATCATATTTGTATATGATTGAACAGTTTGGAAATGAAAATGTTCAGAAGTACTTGAATGTGTTTAATCTGATGAACTCAGTTTATGATGGGTTCAATCTGAACTGTGATGAACATTTGAAGGGAGACTGTGTAAGTATTAAACTATATATTAACATTAAACCCAACTTTAGACTAAAGCTTTTGTTATTAAAGCGGAAAATGTTAAAGAATTTGATTTAAAGGTGCACTGAGATGATAAATATAGGCTAATGATTCATAAGATTTATTATTATGAAAAGGATAATGTTGCGGTGTATTGAATAAAGGACGATAAGTAAGCTGAATATAATTGTATTATTATTATTTATACGATTTAGAGAAGACAAAACATTCGAGAAGGCGTTAACGAAATTACCAAAAACAGTATCGTATTTCTCGTTGTATGATTATCCTAAAGACCAACTTTAGCTTGCGATAAGATTTAAACATAATAACATTAATTAAAAACTATAATTAAATATTTCTAAATTATAATTATCGAATAAATTCGATCTTGAATATCTGAAAATATTCTCCCAAAGGTGAACAAGCGCATTTGTATGATTTCGTTTTTTTGAGATCATATTGAATGAATTCAATAATGGATATTAGATAAGACAAATAATAATATCAAAGCAAGTACAGGGAAAAGGTTTTGATTATATTTAACTTATTTGATTCACTGGATCATATTTTTTATTTTTACTATTTAATATTCAATTCTATGTTAATCGAGAGGTAATTATTTAGATCAACGAAAACAGCATAAACTTAAACAAATCAACATCAACATCGATATCAATATTAATAAATTAAATTATTTTTTCAATAATAAACACAAGTTAATTCATAATGAAACAATGCAAAAGTCAAGACGTACTCGATAAATTTGATTCTAGTGACACGAAAAGAGAATTGAAGATCAGCAATGTGAATTCACGATCACCTTTGCATAAATCAAAAATAGGAATGTCCAATAAGTCATTTATTGGGCAAAACAGTTTCCTTAGCTTTAATAAGAACAATACATTAAATAGTAGTTTTTTTGGCGATACCAGTGCAATGCATACCACGATGACGGTAAGCGGAGTAAAATTCACACCACTTGCCCTGGGAATTAAACCCAAGATCACAAGGCCGAAAATAATATCTAATGTTTGAGACCTTTCTTCGTTTTTACTTGTTAATGCTTCATCAAGCGCAAATATTAATACACTTTCAACGATTTCGGAAATTTATAGCAAAGATAACAGCTTCTCCACGTATAACACATTGAAAAACCGTTTCTCAAATTACGCGAATTACGTCAGTTGTGCTAGTCTTAATAGTATCAATAGTCAGACTTTATTTAAAGATTATATGGAGAAGAACAAAAACACGTCGCCTTATATAGAAGAACTATTCTCATTGGATAGTAATTTCTCCACACAAAGCGCGCTACTGAGCGCCAAAAATATTAAGTGTTCCATTAATATGAGTCAGTTGATAGATACATACACTAATCAAAACAACGAAAGGAATGAACAAAACAATAATAAAATAAATCCTGATTCGATTAATAAAGATAAAGATGACAAAAAACAGTGAACACGGTCACAAACCGAAGCAAACACTATGAAGTTAGGGACAAAAAAACAAGGATTAACGCAAGCTCAGAAATGAAAAGTCGAGAAAGATAATAAAGAAAGGATTATGAAAATAAAGCAAAAAAGAGATATCCGCTCAGCAAAAAGTAATAGCAAAACTAAATATAATTCACCGAATAAAACTAAATCGAAGCAAAGAACTACTAAAGATAGTAATATTAATAAGACAAGAACTCCGCGTACGAATACTGAAGCTAATACAATAGTGAAAGACAATAAAACAATATCATCTGAACAATATAGTAATTCTAAAGCGGAGAGTGGGAAAAAAGCAGCAATGAAGGAGGATAATATTAAAGAACCTAAAACAGAAGTTAAAGACTTTGATAAATCCAACGCATTGAGAATTGCTGAACATTTGAAAATATTAAAACTGCAGTTAGAAAAAATTAAAAATTCCAGTTTTAACCGAAATACAAATGAGAATCAAAGCAAAGATATGAATAACGGGGGGAAACCCGATGCAGACTTATCTCAAGGAAATAATAATAGTTATATTAAGAAAAAGCAAGGTTATTTTAATGAGAGTAAAATACAAGACGACATCGCAACTCCGAAAAAAATTGCCGTAAATTTAAATAGGAGTACTAGCAACGGAAACCACGCTGAGAGAAGCAAAAATAACACTGAAAGAAAATATGTGAACAAACCTAGCCACGATAATAACTTGGAAACGACAGATCAAAATGATAAGGACATTACACCGATAACGCATCGAGATATGAATACGACAGCTAAGAAAAAAAGGGGAATGTATAATATAATCGCTGATTATTTCGATTAAAAACTAAATGTAATACTTATCAAATAAGAGGTTTTAATATAAATAAATATCATATTATAACAATTAGAATTGAATGAAATATCTTATGAAACTAAAGTAAATAGTATTTACAAAGGAAAATCACATTTGTGGGCTTCTTTAGGATATGAAATACCTGATATTAATTTGCAATTGCTTATGAGGTTTTCTTCATGTTAATATGAAACATGAATATTAGTGATGTTTATTGTATTAATTATGGCACTAAAATAAAGCTATGAGTGAGAGAACTGATCAAAAATGGTTTTTTCCTTAATCTTCTCATCAAATCATTTCTAAACCTGATATTATTTGTTATTGAGCTACCTCTTGTGAGTAATATGTATAATCCTCTTTGAGTAAGCTATATATCATGTAATTTAAAACAATAAAACGGGTAATTGTTTATATATTTAACTTAAAAGTTCTCCTACATAGCGTTTCACTGAGGGGAGGATTTCTTTCATTGTGGAATAATCACTGGATTTGCGAGTGAACAAAAAGTATGGTGAACTCTCATAGTAAACGATTTCGCATTTGTCTCATAAGAAAGCCTGAAGAAAGAGTAACTGACACAAAAGTGAAAGAAATAAAACTTAAAAATAAAAGAAGGGAAAGAAGAAGTACTCTAAAGAGGTAGCTCAATAATAAATAATACCTCTTAGACGATGTTTAAATACATAAAAATAAGAAGAAAATAATATTTGAACTTTCTTTCAAAGCTTTACAACACTATCATTAGTTCGTTTTAATTTTGAATTTGAAAAGAAAATTATTCTTCGTCATTTAATTATTACACCTCTATTACATTGATACTTTCCCTATATTGTTATTGTTAGTTATTTCCTATTTATAATACGAATAAAACTATTCTATATTAGGTTCAATTATTATTAGGGCTATTAATATGTCCCTGCCTTGATTAGTGCCTTTTATGTTTTTGTTTCCGTATACAACGCTAATATATTTACATATATAAAGTTTAATATCTCTTCATTCTTTTATTCTCTTAGTCTAATTATTCTGATATCCCCAGCTCAGAATATTATATATCTGCACATCTCCTACAATACTTTAATTATTATTTCAATTCATTTTATTCATATCAGCTATTATATCACTCGACTTTGCCTTTTCTCACCAATTCCCTTCGATCAAGCCATGTAGATATTCGATAAAATGCTGATATTCCAATGATTTCCTAAAAAACTCATATTGCAGTAAATCCAAGAATATGATACTCCTCGAATATGTGATATATTTTAAATATTCGGACTGTTTGAAATATTGTCAATAAGTAATATAGTTTATAAATTCGGGATTTTGTAAGTATTTATTTCATGCTCAATCTAAAGGAGGATTAGTGCATAATATATACATTCTCAATAGAAAGGGTTGGACAAACATTGAATGAACTCCAAATCCTGAATAAAACGGTATAATTCCTCTTGGAAATAGTTATCACTTTCATTAGTTGTCATTTATTTAAATGCAAATTTAAAATAGTTTTTATATTAATAATCTAATGGTAGACGATGATGAAGAATTCAACGAAAGGTTTAATAAGCAGTTGAAGATGTTTATTGATATAGATACGATCGTCGCTAATGCCACTGTTGATAACAACATCCCTGAAAAATGTAGTAAAACCAACCACAATAAAGCGACGAATAACATAAAAACTAATAATAGAGGTAATATTCAAGTGCACTTCAATGGCTGAACGATACAAAATAATTATAATAAGATCAATGATAGTTCCAGTTGTAGTAATTTGAAAAATATTAGTGGCCAGAATAGCGATTATAATAATATCAATGATAATTTAAATATTTCTATTGAACGGGATCTGATTAAGAATCAGTATAATCAGATACATAATCTCAATAATAGAAAGTACTATAATATCGAGAACGAAAGTATGAAAATAAAGAATCAGTGAGGTCATAGCACAAGTAGTTTTTCCAATAATATTTCGAAAAACACGTATAGCAAAAGTTCGAGTAGTCCGTATAGGAATTCCAATAGTAAAGACGTTATCAGGATAGAAAAAACGGAAACGTTAACTAGGAACAATAATCAAAAGGAGTATAATTATAAACCCGGTTTGAAAAAGAAGGGTTATTTAATTACGAGGAATATCACTGAATTTGAGGAACAGTTCAAACAAACGATTAATCCAAAAAAACAAAAGCAAGAGAATCTCACTATTAATAACTGTAGAAGTTCGATTATTATGAGTTGATCAAAAGGATGAGATTTGTATAAAAAGGACATTGAAAAGAAAAAAATAAAAAAAGCGAAACAAAAACTCCTCCAAAAATTGGAAGGGGAATGTGAAATTAAATATCAGTATAAGCCACAGCAACAATCTTCTAAAACAAAGAATAATAATAATAATAATAAAACAAATTGTAATAATAATAATAATTATTATAATAAATCAAAACAGCTCCACCATAGCAATTCCCAACCAAACTGAGAGAAATATAAAATGAGCAACGATAATAACGGCATTTACTCGCGGCAACAAAATTGAAAGAAAAATGCTTTATATAAAAAAACACAACCTAAGGAAAAAGATGTGGAAAATATGCCAAAAATGTACACATTTAAGCCGAAACAAATAACAAACAATACAAAAAACATGAGTAAAACTCAAAGTCTGAGTCAATGAAAATTGGAAAAATATAATAACAGTAACTTTAATAATTATCTTATCAACAATTTACAAAAAACTAAAAAGACCGAGAATTTCAACGTGTCTAAGACAAAGAATTTTTCATATTCCAACCAAAGTCAAGACAAATGAATAAAACAGGATAATATCAAAACCAAAACGAAACCCCAGAAATATTGTAAATTTAGTCTAAAGAAAACGAGTAAACCAATTGTGCAAAAGGTAACAATTGTTGAGAAGATTAAAGATAACAGGAACGAGTATGGTATCAACAGTTTCTTTACGAATAAGAAAGAAATTGATATCAGCACAATTAAATCAAACAATAATATTCCTGCAAATAAAGGAAATAATGTGAAGGAACATTTCTTTGAGTACAGTGAGGATGAAAAGTTTTTTATAGATTAGATATAATAAGCTTTTTTCAAAAATGATCTTTTTCATTGTAAATATAATCTTATTATATTAAATACATGGACTGATATTAGTGTAGTAAATTATTTTTTTTGAGATTGATAGGGTATCTTAGTTGATATCTTTTATTGAAGAAGGTTTTCTGTGGAATTCTACAAATAATCGATCCTTATCATCAGATCAATTTCAAGGTGATAAAAGAGAGATAAAATTAAATAGATCAATTTTATTTGACATTGTCGAATAAAACACAAGAGAATAATTCCTCAAGTAAACCCTTTCAAAAAATGTTGATGAGAATGGTAAGATTATTTCGAGTTCTGAGATTATTTGGGATTAGGTAGTGCCAACGATGTGAAACATTTCCATTTTTATGACACAGAGAAATAACCCACTGAGAAATAGTTTGCATTATAATTCTTATAGTTTAAATAGTATTATAATAAACAATAACTCATTTATTATTTAAAGCAATCAGCTTTTTTAAGTGTCTTCAATTACAAACTTAATCTATTTCTAAAAGAAAACCAACAATAATTTAATTCAATCTCCTATTTCGAAATGACATGAACCTGTTTACTGATGTTCACCACAAAATCGACAAACCAATAATTATTATAATCATTCTCATCATAACTTATATCAATATCCTCTTTATTGTTCTTCTTATTCTCTTCATCCTCTCTTCTGATATCGTCGCTTTCTTCTTTGCCTCAGACTTCTCAGCTCTCAAACTCTTGGATACTAATTCTTTTCTTGAAATTTGAGTTCATTCAATACACAATTACTATTAAACCCAATATACTGAAACCAGTAGAAATATAAATAATTAGCAACAAAACACTTCGTTCAAATGCGTAAATCGCATTTATTATTCATAATCAAATTGTAAAAATCCCAAATCAACAGATAAAAATTATTATACTGTCATGAAATATTTTTTTAATTGCAGCACAGCGCTTTTTCGGGCAGACTAATCTCCGGAGATAAAAACGAAAAATGTATTCACAAGAACATAATTCGCATTTTCATTCAGGAATTCTCTCTTTGCGCTCAAGATACGTTGATACCATATTTTCTATCCATGTATTCACACATTTCTGATGGATGTACTTACAAGATCCTGTGCAACTGCAAGGGTTTATTCATTTATTATTTTTTGTTTCTTTCGAGTCATAACATATTTTGCATTGGCGGATTTCATGTTTTGTCTCAGTGTTAATTGAGTAATTTTGATGTTTTTTTCCTCGTTTTATTTTGATTGTCTTCGGGGATGTCGGACTGAATGTACTTAGCAAGTTCGTGCTGAATTGTGTTGATCCCTGCAGTAAACAAAGAGTTCTGTTACTACTATTTTTTGGACGTTCTCCTTGCAGACTATTTACTTCTATCACTTGAGAATTAAAATCATTTTCAACGTTTTGTTTTACTTCGGTTTGTTCTTCATTATGAGCTTGTGCTTTCTTCTTTGAAAATTTTTTTGTTTTTTCATTTCTAGTTTTTGATTTCTGGTTATTGCCATTTCATTGTCGTAATGTGTTATTTCCGGAATTAGCAACATAACTATTATCTTGTGGTACTCCCACGTCGTTCATAATTATATCGTATTATAATAATTTGTTTAAAAATTATTGAATTATCTTTAAATGTTATGATGAAGTACATAGATTAATTACTTTAAACCCTTCAATTATGCCATTTAAATAGATCTAAACTTTTAAAGCAAAAAATTAAATAATAAGCTTTATCTGATGGTAATTGCATCCACGGGAGTACTGATTCTAAGCTGATCATATGGGATGTTAATACTAAATTGTTCATCAGAAAACTAGAGAAGAATGTATCTTTGGAAGACTGACTGAATAGAAACGAGACAAGATCAAATATTGTCAGGAAGCTTTGAGTATTTAATGGTAAAAAATTGAATAAGAAAGGAATAAATAAATATGAAATAAGTAATTAATAATGATGATTAATAATAATATTAAGTTTAAATTAAAAAATAAAAAAATAAAAGAAAATTAAGATGTTAAAATAAAAAAAAAAATATAGATGAATGGGGGATTGGGGATTGGGGATT
>JAWNBB010012488.1:0-11108 GCA_036325645.1 Balantidium ctenopharyngodoni
AATCCCCAATCCCCAATCCCCATGATTTTAGATATTCAAAATGACACATTATTATCGAAAGTAACGCACATAAATATACTTTGGTTAATTAAAAACACAAAGCCTTAACATTGAAGAAAACCTATTTCAATTACCAAATATCACTCGAAATTAACTCATTCACAACAACCTTTCCCTTTCCCTTTCCCTTTCCCTTAACAACCTTAACAACCTCAACAACATCCCATCACCCATCCCCAAATCTCCCTCCTCCAAATCCAATTCCAACCATTCCTACCAAATCCCACTATAAACCCATTAATTATAATGTATATCACAATTAAACCACCAAATAACTAAACATCAACATTCTCTTTCACATACTCAAACACCTCCTTTCACTCCATTTTACTTTGTATCCTCTGCTCGTCATCCTTTTCAACCTTTACCTCAAAAAATAAATTCTCATTCCTCTTAACATTCCTTTTAAAACACTCCGCTATTTTATCCCCTTTATATGTCGTCAGCTGTATATTCCTTTGCATTTTTTCTTTGAACTTATCATAAAAACTTTCCTCTTCAATGTACTCAATATTATCCTCAATGTACTTCAACCCGGGGGCGAAAGCCCCCCACTGTCTATTAAGCAATCCATTGATTGCAATTCACTTTTTGTTTGATATCAGCAGTAAAGTGTAATGGTTTTTATAATGGCAAATGAAGTCCTGAACAGAGTACTTCGCCTGAAAGGTTTTGATGATTTTCTCACTGACAATGTCAATGAACTTGAACTCCAGGGTGGTGCTATCGCACAGGGCTGTGATGATTCAATCCTGGTATCCCGCTTTATATTTATCCGTATAAAAAAAGCAGTTTCACCATCGCTTTTTGTTCACGGACTCCGAGAAATCTTTTTGAAGTTTCAACGTTTCATCGATAATCGTAAATAGGCGTAATACCCGATCCGTTGAGTTTACCAATAGCAACGATTTTTGTTCGTTCATCTGCGTTGTCAGGATCTCGCCCTTGATCGACTGCGGATAAATGTCGTGAATATAATACAAACCGGTTAAATGCTCCTTGAATTGCAGAATGAAATTTAATTGCGAGTCATTGAAATTGAGATGTTGTGGAATATTATTATTAAACACGCTCTCCGTCTTAAGTTTCAAATAAATGATTCAATACAATTCCTTTATGATTAGGTAATACGCCGTGGGATACGCCGATTCCTTTATGATATAGGTATATTGCCGGTCAAAGTAAGTGTGATCCTGATTAATGAAATAAATCGTTTTCTTACCGATATAATCGATGATGAACGGGTTCGACCCCGACACGAAGATCAAATAGTCATCGCCATTTCAAGAGTTGTAAATATCAATTCGTTTAATGCTGTATCAATTCGTTTGGAATGAAGAGAATTCGTTGTCCATTACCAAACGATAAGGCTCTCAGTGTTTGCCATAGATCAAATCAACGCGTTGATACCCGTATTTGAAATCAACTTCATAGATAACATATACAAAATCGGATGTTTTTGCCCATGATACACCGGTGACTACACGGAGATAGAATGTTAAAAATTAAAATCGTATTTTACTTTTGTAGTTACGCTCCGAGAAGTACGAAATCGTAAATCAAACGCTTTTCCCCATATAATCAAACATTCTAATCTCGTTGGATTTCGTTACGATAATCACGTTCGTCCCGTCTTCGTTAAATGAAATAATTTTTATTTCTTCATTCGATGCGTAGATCTCGGGCTTCTCGTACTTGGAATTCCCGAAATCAACAGTTCAATCATTCGAGAGGAGGTTGATATTCATATTTTTATTATTTAATATATGAAGATAAACCCTATTATTAAATACTTTTGATGCGCTTCAAAATAAAAATAATCATAATTTGGGAAGAAAAATGCCGAACACACCAATTATTAGCCTCCAGCCTTTAGGCTGAGACCAAGTGGCGACGAGCATCTGCTCGTCGCTGACTCCAACCACTGAGTATCTTATTTCCGATATTCTTAATTCACCGAAACCAAAGTAAATAATACCATCTTATACACGTTGTAATAGAGCAGTGGAATGTAGTCTCAATCCAAGTCCTCTTCAACTTGGGAACCAAACCAATGCAAAGGCAAGTTATTACGCAGGCTTCGCAATATCCAACCCCCAAAGTGACGATAACAACGAATCAGATAACAACTGCAACACGAAGAAAAAGAAAAGCAAATACGATTTACTCTCCGATATCCGCAGTTCAATGAAAAAATCAAAAATGTCGAACATGAAACCGAGGTGACTCTCGGGCGATTTCATAAACGAAATTAAAAAGGACACCGAAGAAGAAAGTTGTTTCAGGGGCGGGCTTTACAATAATGATGAAGCAGATTCCAATTGAGACGGTGGTTATGAAAACGATTTCGTTGATGAAGAATACGATGACGAAGATGAATTCGTGTGAGAAACTTTAGATGAACCTAAAAAGGAAACGTACGGAAAGAAAGGTAAAAATGTTAGTAAAGGGTATAGTGTCTACCAGCGGGACCAGGAGGAAGAGGCGAAAGGAAGTGACGACGATTTTGGGATTTTGGAAATTCTTGAAAAAAAATCGAAATGTAAATAAGAACATAGTTACAGGTTGCGCAGAAAACGAATATGTTTAAGAGTTGAACATGATATTTAATTATATTAACTATTCCTTGGCTTTATATTATTTTAAGGTAATCGCTGTTATATATCTATTGAATATGAAGAAGTATTCTATTAGTTAAAAGGCGAAGAATAGTTAAAAATCAATCACAATAATAAACTAAAATATAAATATTAATACAATAAATGAATTATGGTGTGGAGAATGAAGGCGGTGAGATTAACAGAAAAGGAAGGGGTGAGGGGCAGGAGAATGCGAAGGAGAAGGAGATTGAGATGGAGAATAATTGAGGATGTTGGTTTATCACAGATAATTGAAGTAAATTTTTAACTAAGAGTAATAAAGCTGAGACAAGTGTAGGGTATAATTATAACTTTTTCAACAAGGACAAAGCAAGGAAGTTCTTTAGTAAAGATAAACATACGAGATCCGCGGGGAGAATGCAAGTGTTGAATAAAAACTCGAGTCCAATGAATAAATGAAGGAACAGGCAGGAGGAAGGGAAAGAAACAAAAGAAACAAAAGAAACAAAAGAGAATGGCAAAGTGCCATTGAAATTACAGTTTCAAAGTAATAAAAATACAAATATTCATATCCAACCCCGGACAAAATCGAAGACACCAAAATGTACGAAATCAAATTATAATAGTATTAAAACACCAACGCCAACACCAACACCAGGGCAAAGCAGCGCAAAAGGTGCAAATAACAACACGAACATTCAAAACCAACGACTCGACAACACATCATCATCACCTAACAAATCCGAACAAAAACCCGAGTTTATGCATACAAAATACATCCAGAACAAAGAGAAGAAAAAGCAAATTCAAATCGACTACAAGAGTAAAAGTATAAGCAACGGGCCTTCAACACCTAATTACAAAAACACAAACTTTAATAAATACATGAACAATATCTCTAATACAACACATAATATCATAAGATCAATCAAAGTTCAACCTGTCAAAGATTGAACAATCGAAACGAATTACCAACTCAAGTCACCTTCTCGTATCTCTCAAATTAAAAAAACAAATATGACACGAGATAACATCGTCAACGCGAATTGTATCAGTGATCACGAGAGGATGAAAGTGTTTTTCAGGGACAAAAAAGATCTCTCCCTGAATAATATTACTAATCCCAGGGTGAAAGAGCAAGGATGTCCGACTGAATCAAGCGATTATAAAGATAAGAAACATAAAATATCAAAGCCTCCGATTCCATGAAGATTAAATGCGCAGTTTAACGAAGCAGGTCTGGTAAAAACGAAATGAAATGAAATCCAAGGAATTAGCGTGAATAAGACGGAAATGAGTGTTAAACAAAGACATTCGGACTCGAATCAGTTTTCGCATTTGAGCTATGGGGCGGGAAGGAACGGTTATTTCAGAAATAAATACAATGATTGAATTCAGAACTATATTAAGGCGATGGATAAGGAAGATCGACATTTATCGTAGTGAGATATGCAGTTGTTGTGGTGTAATGGGAAGTTAGTATTAAAATAATATTTAAAAAGGAAGAGTATAAAGGATATAGGCTGATAAAGGTAAAAAATATTAGCGGAAAAACAAGAAATAGTATTATATAATATGCTTCAGGTTGCTGATGGTTCTTGGCTTTGGATTGTGTAGGAAAGGCCATGGCATGAGTTCAAATAATGAGGTAAGTGAATTGGAGCAAACGAGGTAGATGTAATGTTTGACTAGCATTAGGATATTGGGAAATGCAGGTTGAAATGGATGTAGTAAAGATAGGAAAGATTAAAATAGTTGCATGTATGTGAAGGTTAAAGAAGAGATGGTGATTTAGATAAATAAAAAGATATCTTAATATGAGATTACAACATAAACATAAACATTATTATAATAGATGGCTAATTATTAAAAGAGAACCAAAGTTTAGCACACGCTCAGATTAAGTGCTCAATAAGAGATGTCATACATAAAAACAAAAAAGAGGAAAGAGAACAAAAATATTTCTTGGTACAAATCTTATAAATCTATCCACAACAACCTTCATAATTAAATGACAATTCCATTTCATCCTTCCAAAGAATCAGATTAAATTATGGAATTTGTTAGAATAACGTCATCTGGGTTACTTAGTCATCAAACTTAATGTGTCAATAAGATAATCAATGAGATATCACCAAAAATATCACGAACTTCTACAGAGCACCGATGGTAGTTTGTGGTTGAAAACGATACACTTGCGAACAGAATTAATTCCTTAAATAAAGAAATAATTAGACTAACTAGAAACGATTTTCCTTTTTATTGGTAAAGTGTATAATATTCTGTTCTGCTTTCAATGCTTATATCACGTTAATTTTTTTTATGCTATCATTTTCACTTTTCTTAAATTGTAATCTATTAGGAATTATTAATATATATTCTAATAAAATGTTATGTTGCATTCAAATAACGATATTTAATATTTTCTTTTTGAATAATAACTTTTATTTTTAGATAATAAAAATAACTCTTAGTATAATTATAATATCTTTATTACCTCCTCTTTCACTCACGCTTTTCTTTTCTTTTCTTTTCTTCTGTTCTGTTCTCTTTTCTTACTTTCTCCACGTTTCTAAATTCCTACATTCTCATCTTATTTCACATAATATGTTAATACAAGCAAAGATGCGTTTAAATAATTTCCGTAACTTGATATTTAAACTAAAAACCTTTTTAATCATCTCATCCATGAAACACCCAACTGATTCGGTAAACTTCTCTTTATTTAAACTGATATTTTTGTATCTTTACCATTTTTCTTCCTTCCCCAAAGTGTTCTTTCTCATCCCTCCATAATCAAGTAATGATATCAATGCTGTATCAATCTTTTTTTATGAATTATTTATTAATTATTTGATTCCCTAATCATTAATCCTTATTTTACTATTAAACAATAGTTTCGTTAAATCTAAATATAAATGGGATGCGGTATAAATCGTAAAGTAATTCAGAAAGTTAAAGTAAACACATGATCAAATATCAACTCTCTGAACTTAAAAATAAATTGTCCGTCCAGGAATATAAAGAATAGTCAAAAGGATAACGAGAAAACTAAAACAGGAGCTAAGCTAACCCCGACTGCTTGGTTAAAAGTTATTGATTTCCTAAATTATTCCGATTTAAAAGAAGTCGGAAAAACAAGCCGTACGTTTAATTACCTCACTAAACAAAACGGAATATTAATAAAGTTCTTTCAGAACAAAAGGGAAAAAAACATGTCAAAAGGAAGTAAACTCAATGGAAGTACTCCAAGAAACATTAATAAATTAATTCAATCGTTTTCTTGTTTGCAAAGGGCCTCGAGTCTTAATTCGATTAGTTCAATGTATTCCACATCGAGCGAAGGAAACTATAGAGAATAAGCTTTTATAATTGCACCGGTGTGGAAATTGGTAAGTATTAGTCATATTATATAATATGTAAATAATCAATTGACTTTATCAGGCAAAACATATTTAATATATTATAGTAATACTCAAACATAAACAGCGTAAAGAAAAGAAGTAATTGATAACCGTTTTTTATCTAATAATGAATAAAAATAAATAATAAATTAAGATTTGCTTTGCTTGTAAATACATGTTGATTATTTTTTGTGAACCTGGGCGATGGTTATTAATTATCAGTATTAATAGGTTGTTGAACGAAGTATACTGTAAATAAATAAGATTAATTATGTTGTTTAAACTATTATATAGAATTTAATGTTCGAACTTGTTTTTAATTATTGAAATATCGTTTAAAAGTTGAATAAATTGTTTGTTTGTTGTTATTATGTAAGAATGTATTTAGGAATGTTTATGTGGGTACTAATTGGGATTATAATTAATGATTCATTATTGAGTTGAAGGATATTGATTTATTAATTGTATTTTTGATCGAATGATTACGGTTTCATGAAAAAGATAATTGTTTGATGAAATTACATTTGAGATTGCTTTGGGATAGAATTTGAATGAAGAATATGTTAATGTCAAAGATTTGGAGTGATAATTATAGGAAAAGATATGTTATTCGTTTCAAAAAATACAGAGATTTGTGAGTATGATGTCAGGGAGAACAACACTTTGGAGAGAATAAATTATATCACGTTTGAAATGAGTTGAACCTATCTAAACATATATTTAGAAGTTGATAAAAAAAATGCAAAGATAAAGCAAGATATCGACTTAGAATCAATAAAGTTAAAACAAATTGAAGAATGTTATTGCAATGATTGCGAATTATCAATGCATTGGAAGATTTTTCTGATTCATGTTGTTGAATTTCATTATGGCATGAACTCAAAAATATCGGAAATAATTATTACTCTTTTTACGACCTGTTGTTTTTTGCTATAATAACAAAGATTATATCTGATTTGGAATAGTCCTGATAAAAATATTAAGTTTGCAAGCACGAAGACTAAATAATACAGTTAATAAAATCAAGAAAATTACAAAAAATAAATAATAAAAATCAATATATTATAATAACAATAACTCTAGAAATAAGAACTAATAATGCTGATTCAACAGATCCGTCTTTTTCTCGTTTTGATATTCTTAATCTCTGAACTAATTCCACTCCCAACATCAGTAATACAATACCGTAATAATCAAGAACTTCAGTGCTCATCAAAAAATTCTTCTTGTTATGCTTGTCGCTCGATGTACTTATTAAACAAGAAATGCGAATGGTATAACAGCCAATGCATCGACGATATCCCTTCTGCAGAAATCCCACCCGAAGAAAAGTGGTACGATTCTTTTTCGCTTTGTTTCTTCGATGAAACAAGCTCCCAATGATCAAAGCAGTATGAAATGCTCTTACAACCGAGCACAAAATCACAAACGTTTTCCCTGAAAAAACAAGGCAATTTATATAATCCCGCTAATTACTTCGGATATTCAATTTTATCTTTAGACAATGAAGATATTGAGATCATTTACACCAAAAACAATTCAATCACTAATTTAAATATGAAATGAAGTATTAGGTTTACTCATTCAAGCTCAGGAAGCAACGATGAATGAATTAAAGAGTTTACGGAATCAACGAATTTCAAGTTGGAAAAAGTAACAACGATTACAATTTACATTTATTCAGAATTTGAAAACACGCAACAACCGTTTACTATGCAATTGAACACGTCATATAAACGACCATATTTGCATATTTTAATTCCCTGCGTTATTTGCGGACTGTTTCTTTTGGTAATTATAATATGTATTACATTATTAATAATATTTCATCGGAAACGCCTGAACCAAATATACCAGAGAAGCCTCGGGTATATAATTCAAAAACAAAATTACGAATCACTTGAGAATCCTAACGATGTTGCAAGAGAGTATAACCGTAATAATTACAATTGAATATATCCTACGGTTTCGGTTGCCCAAGGAAATAATTATCAGAGAGATGAAACGAGAAAAGACGAAACGCAATGACCAAATTCGTTCGGTGAACAATGAACGTCATCTGATATTATTCCCAATTATTATGCTATTAACTATAACTTGTTTAATATGAATTGCAGTATTTGTTGAAGTAAATTCCGAAAACGAAGTAAAGTAACTATGATCACATGTAAACATTTATATCATTACGAATGCTTGCTAATTGTGGTCAATATGATGAATGACCCGAGTATGGGATTAAATAGGGGAGATAAGGCTCTAAAATGTCCGAATTGTAATTTAATAATCAAACGGGAAAATATAGTCAGAGATATTCCAGGGTTTCTTAATATTACTCAATGAATGCTTCTTTACAACAATAATTTAATGATATCCCCTGTTAATATCCAAGTCCACACCCATGGAAGTGTTAGCTTAGTTAACCAGTATAGTAATATTGAAAATAGCAATGCACCGCCAGTGCAAATAAATGACAATGAAAATAATAAGTGTTAAATATAATGTAATATAATATAAAGCAATGTAAGAAAGGAAAGTGAATAAGAATTATTATTATTATTATAAAAAAAGTTATTATTAAAACCGTAATTCTTTAAGTACCCATTTAAAAATCATATATTCTCCCGGTTTACTCTCGCCTACACAGAATCATTTCTTCACTTTCTAATCCTAGAATGAGATTTACTTTCCAATTCGCATTAGTATGATATGTACTTCATTAATTATATTTAAAGGAAAAACGAATAAAAATAATAATAATCATAACTTAACTATCATTATATCAATGGGTAACTCACCTTCTCGAAACAGTCCGATAATATCGAATATACCAAAAAAGAACAAAAACAGTACAATAATATACCAAAAAATAGAAACTCCAATTAATTCCCTTTCCCAAACGTCGTATCTTGAATACCTCCATAACATTGACTTTGGTTTTTGCAAAGAAAACGGAATTGGACCTTACTTTCTCGAGAACATCCCTAGTTGATTCAACGAGAAGTACAAGCATGAAACAACGGAATTACTAATGAAAATGATGAAAAAAACAAACTACATATCATATACAATCAATTCCGACCCAACTAAAACTCCGACTAATAATAAAAATAAAATCGATTATGAGTGATTCTTTAAAAACAGGAATCTTGGAACGTGAGCAGATATGAAAGACCTTAATAACTACATCTTTAACTGTCCAAGCACCACTTTCAGAATCCCGCTCTATCTGATAAAACTATCGACTAATCCCGATAAATATCGCTACTCAAACGAACATATCGATATCAACGACAAAAAAGAATCCGATAAAATTAAACATCAAATCGAACTCGATCTCACTCGTACTTCCTTTAAATATACAGTATTGTTAAAACCGAAATTCACCGAAAACTTCCGTAGTTGATTATACGAAATCGCATGTCGTGATCAAAGTTTATCTTATATCCAAGGTATGAATTTCCTGGCGGCGTTCATTTGAATGTTTTCCGGCAATCAATGACACCTCGCATTATCCCTTGTTTTTAAAGTATTTTATTTGAAATCAGAATACTTTAACATGCCTTTTTACTATTGCTATAGCAACGATTTCATTTGATTGAAGAATTACAATCTCCTTTTCAAAGATATGCTGTTCAAGTATGAAAATGAGATATACCATAAAATAAAAATATGAGAAATCGACGAGTTAATTTGGGTCGGGAAATGGATTCAGACTCTCTTCGTGCTGAATTTCAAATTTGAAATCGTGATGAAATTCTGGGATATTATCATTGCTAAAGGGTGAGATTATATTTTGATTATATCACTCAGCGTGATTACCTATTGAAAAGAAGATATGTTGAAGATCAAAGAAATTGAGGATTTTCTCCTGGTGTTGGATAAGATAAACAAAATGAAACCGAAAGAAATGGTGGAGGTGTTCCAAAAGGTGCTTAATGATATTAAGGAGAATAAATATCCGGTTTGATAAGGGTGTGTTTATAGGCAAGGTTATTATTGCTGTTATTGTATTATTAAGGCATATTTTGGAACGTTATCGGGCTATGATAGAATAGGGATTAATAGCATGAATAAGAATTGTATTTATAACAACAGGGATTATTTTGGTTTGTAATTGATGATGATTGTCATTGTTTATTCGGGGGTCGGGAAGGTGGGAATTAAAGAATTGGTGGAAAAATAGAATTGTTAATATCGGTTTATTTGATTAGTTTAGAATATTAATTATTATTGAATTATGAGAAGGAGAAGGAGGGTGAATCTAAATTGGGAGGAACAGTAAAAGATGAATGACTGCAATCTTGGTGGAGGATATGTTTAAAAAAATAGGTTAAACTTCAAATTATAAGGTATACTATTATCAGAATTTGAAAAGTAAAAAAGATGTGTTTGGTATGAAACTTCAGTTATACAAATAAGAAAAACTAATGCGAAAATAAACAATGTGGATTTGTTGTTTTGAAATATGTAACAATGACCATATTAAAGGTGATTATACTATACAGAAAAATAAAAGTTAACAAACATCATTAAAGTTTGCACAAGAAAAGAACACAAAAAAACCTACTTTGAAATCCTAAAAAACACGATTGCTATATTGTGATTGTTCTGTAATATAGATAGTATAATTTCCATTATAAAAGGTATACTCGATGTTCTTTGCTGAAATGCCAACAATCGTATAAAAAATAACTATATCAGACATAGTATTTTATTAATGTTTTGTAGGGGCTCACTCTGAATAGTGAGGCATTTCCATAGCAGTATCGTTATTCTATTATAAATGATCGCCGTTCTCATTATTCTCTTTTTGCATTCAACTCATATATTTACACGCTTATATTATTGTAATAATAATTAAAAACCCGTACAATTAATTATTATATTTATTATGTAAAAACTGGTACAATTAATTATTATTATTATTATTTTTATTATTTAAAAACTCGTACAATTAATTATTATTTTAATAATGGCGGGAGGTTAATGTAGTGTCAAATACTGGGGATTGGGGATTGGGCCCAATCCCCAATCCCCAATCCCC
>JAWNBB010012494.1:0-17534 GCA_036325645.1 Balantidium ctenopharyngodoni
AATCCCCAATCCCCAATCCCCATGTTTGTAAAAATATAGTTTTTATCTCTTCCTTTCTTCTTGTTTCTCCCTGATAATCAAATCATGTAATAATCAAACTTAATCTCCTCTAAATATTTCACCTATCAAGAAACTTCTTTTCTGCTCTTACTTTCATCGCATGGTCCTTCTTCTCCCTCTCCCTCTTCACCTTCATCCCTTCACCCCTTCATCTTCCCCTTGAGATCCCCAATTTCAATCATAATCCTTAATAAAAATACATTAAACAAATAAAATAACAAAGGTAATAACAATAGCATTAATAATTAATAATTTAATCTACAATATCTAATAATATTTATTAACTTAACTCATCTTTATCTCTCAACAAATATCTTTAAAAACCTGATAATATATATATCTATTTATCCAATGATACTTGATCGATATATTAAACATTGAGTTAAGGATTCAAATTAATTTCGTTTTTACAAAAGCTGCAACCACATAGATATAATATTTAATATAATCATATATGAGGAAGACCTCCCCAATTATTTCTGATAATCAGACAGTCTGTATAATATGTCTACCCGGAATACGTGAACGAAGAATACATTACATTTTAAATTAAAAGTTATGAAGTTATTAGAATTCAATAGTATCGTCATTATAATCCTCTTCACAATTGGTTTCACCCAAGCTTTGTTCTCTGTACTTTTTCAACGATATCAATTGCTTTAGCTTCTTTTGAATGTCTTTGCAATCCGCGAGATTAATGAGGAGTTTACGCAAATATTTCAATTCGAATTCGTGTTCTCCTTGGTAGTAAGGTAAGATGGGTATTCCGTTATCTCAATTGAACGCGAATGAGAGCACGGAGTTATCGATGATAACAATATCTTTGAAAGAGATGTTTCGTATCAACCGGAGGTCTTTAATATATAATGTTTTCCCTTCGAACTTAACCTCCGTGCAGTTGTTTCTGTATCACCGGTAGGCAAATCATTCCTTATCCGGATCAATCGCGTTGATTACCGTATCCGCGTATTTTTGTTGCGACGCCGTGTAAATAATAAGAATATATTTCTTCTGTATTTCGAGGAGTTCTTCCTTGAACTTCGGGCGGATGTTCAACCCAATCCTTTTAGTCACTTCCGATGATATTTTAATATCGATGATTTTATGAGCATTTTCAATGTCTTTTCATTCGCAATGTATGAGAGTTTCATCCAAATCGAAAATAGCGAGACGCTTTTTATTCCTTCCGAACCCGATTTGATCCTCGAAAGGGAGCGTGATATATTGCTTCGCCAGTGACTCAATGTCGGGTGGTGTTATCCTGTTAATGATATCAAAACAGTTTTTTGTGTATTCTTTAAAATCGTTCAATTCTTGAACATTCGTCTTTTTCTTAAAGTAATTAACCTTGGCCTTTACAATACACAGATTCTCCCTGAACATCGAATAGGATGTTTTAAACTTAGTCTTTGGTTTGTATTGGATTCGATTGGAAGAATGAATGCGTTTCGAAAGGCTGATCGCGTCGAAACTTTTGTTCGATTCGTTTGAAAGTTTTTCTTTGATGTCAGAACGGTCCAAATCGGATTTAGGACTCGTGGAATTATCTTCATTTGAGACGTTTTCATTGCTGTCAGTGCTCTTACTATATGAAATATCGTGTTGATTAAGAACGGTGTTAAAGTCTATTATTGTTGGAGAATCTTCGAAATCTAAGACATAGTCCGAGGGCTCGGATGATTGGGTAGGGGTGAAGCATCAAAATGGTTTAATGCATTTTGTTTTTTTTAAAATTGATTTAGTTTTCTTAATGTTTTTCGTGGAGCTTTGAGTGAGTGTTTCGTAATAGACTGAGGATATCATTTTTATCTATTGTTTAATTATTATATATTATGATATGATATTTAAATCTAAAAATTAAATAAGTTTTACTATTGATTTAAAAGGAAATGATGTCTTTCGCTACTGTTTCCTTTCGGATCTTATGGTAATTATATCACAGGGAGGGTATTTGTTTTTAGTTGTTTGAATTTGGATATTAACTTATGTGATGGGTGTGATTGTGCTTATTATGTAAGATACAAAATATGGATTGTTTATATGAGTTATTTGCGGTTAATAAGGTGGAATTGATAACGATATGTTGGAACACTATTATTAATATCTAAGTCATAAATAATTAAAAATGTTATTGTTTAAGACAATAATATCAAGCTCATGAGCTAATGTGTTGTCCTAGTTCTTTATATAAAATTAAAAGAATTGTGAACAAAGTTTTGAGATGAGTGTTTGATTTTGACCTTTGTGATCAATCTTTCTTTATTCTTTGGTTCATGTTGGTTGTTCGACAAATATTATTGCGTCTTCACTACAATTACGAATATCATTCCAATTATTTCCGCAAAGATAACATAAGGGTCTTGCTTTTGAATTAAATTATTTTCTGTGTTTTGTATTTGAATCTAAACCTTTCTGCTTTGGCGTCTTCTCTTTCGATTTGATAATGTGTTGTTTTAATTGCGATAGCTTTGAATCATTAACTTCTATCTTTGGATTGTATCTGATGTCCTTCCTCTTTTTAAATATATAAACAAATGAACGTTTTGTAAATAAACCGAACTGAAGTGAACATCGATCAAGGAAAAACATCTCCAACAAAACCAAAGCAGACGGAAGGGGAAATGATTTCAAATATGTGATCAAAGGATACTGTACTTCACTCAACTGAATGAGGGAAACATTTCAAAGAACAACGAAGAATCTGCCCTGAAATACCAAAACAATTTCATTGTGATCAGATTGAAAAGGAGGAAAGTACTGAAAATATCGCACATAACACAAAAAGCATTCTATCACTATATAATGTTATTTTTGTTGGAAGTTAAGTAACTCATTAACAGTATTGCATAGTCCGACTTTTACTACTACAAACACCCTTAAAAACACGAAAAATATACAAAACAAGGCAATTGTCAAACTTGAAACTCCCCTTCAGAATAAAAAAGCTCGGATTTATGAAAGACCACCCAGATACTTTTATCCTACTCAACAATATCGTAAACACTTACATTGGTCCTGACAGCAACGGTACAAGAGACATCGATTACTTCATTTCCCATAATTTACTTTTTGAAAAAAAATCCGAAACTTTGTATCGACCACCTCCAACATATTCCTCTCTTTCCTGTTATAATTATCTCTAAATCCCTATTTATAATATATTGTGACAGTAAAATCCTTTTAAAAACCACATTCAAACAATAATAAAACTAATAAATAAACTTTAAATAATCCCTTAAACTACCAACAAACCCTTATAACAATAAGGTTTATCATCATTACTATTCACTAGGGTTTCCCCATCCAATTATTTGTTATCACAGCGAAGAAGATTCATAAATCATTTGTTTTCTCCATAAAACTTCTCAAGTTCTTTCGAGAAATTCTCTTTTTTTCTCACGATATCAAAACTTATTTTCCTCTTCAACCTTTGATTCTCTATTAACACCATTTCATTCTCCTTCAATCCACGATGCGAATCAACCCCGATCTTCGAGCAACTCCCACTTTCCCGATAGAACATATACTGCACAAAATCAGTTCCTTCGACGAGATCATTGTTAAAATACAACTCATTTGAATTCACTTTGATTTTGCGGAAATCTTTATGACAAGGGCAGTCGCACAAATCGTCTTTCTGATAGCATAAGCATAGGTTACATAGTTTATGTTCAAACACATTCTTCAAAAAACTATTAACAAACCTTGAAATCCCGAAGATACTCGTGTTGATATTTCATAAATTGACATCTTTGTTTATCTTTCATTGTCAAGACGGAATGATTTTCGTTCTTATTTTATCCGTGGGAATCACCTCGATGTGTTTAATATACGCGACAAGGTAATTCAAGTAATCATTTTTTTCCGTATTCAAATCGAAGATGTTCCTGGCGAGGACTTCCTCGATTTTATATTTATTAAAATAAAAACTCCAAGAATATACGTTGATATTGTGACAGGGCATTGCATTCATTCACGCCAGTTTCATTAATAAACACGCTTGTTTCTCTTTATCAGACGAGGCTAACGATATATTTGATTTGATCGCCCGCAGATAGAACGATGTCGAGAACTTGGTTCCTCTTTTCATCAGGAAGTAAAATATTTCTTCTTGAATACTCTTGACAATGATCATTGTCATTGCGAATATCAATTTTCAACTTCGATCGTGTTTGGAGATAAAGGTGAGAATGTACGGAAGAATATGTTTTTTATAGTTGTTGAAAAAGAGAAAGAGTGCGATTTTTGAGCAGCGTTTCGTCGGTGACGCACCGGTTACTAATCATTTACTTATTCTATGAATAGAAGAGCATTCGTTCCGTGATTTCTGTGCGTTGCAGTTTCTGGTGGTTTCAAGTGAGGGTTGTTTAGGGTGGAGTTTCGAGGGCGGTTTGTTTTTCAATAATGTCTTCGGGGGTGATGGGGTGATGTTGTTAATATCGTATTCATTTACTTCGAGATCTTTATTGTTGTTGATGTTTTGATTTGAAGGTTTGCTTAAGGAAAGGCTTAGGATATTGCGGTTGAAACGATTTGCGGATTCTTCGTCATTGGTGATGTTATTGCTTTGATCGGAAATATTTTTTATTGAAGAAGGGGAGGAGTCAAAAAGAATGGCTTTATTCATAGGGTAAGTTTTGATTGTTTCCGCCGAGGTCTTCCCGCTGGTTTTGTTTTTGAAAAGGTTGCGTTGTTTATCACTGAGGGTAAATGTCGGGGAACAATCGTTGTATCGATTTGAGATAGGTTTATTCGGTGGACTATCGTAGTTAAAGTTATTGTCATTTATTCCGCTTTTATTCACGGCATCGTATTCGTCATAGGCAGAAATCCCAGTTCCGTTGTTATTTATTTTATCCAAATGTAAACGCCTTTCGTTTTTCCTACCGATATCTTTGCCTTTTCGTTCAGTTACGCAATTGATTTCAATACTATTACTTCGTTCGATACTTAATTTTACTTTTCCATCGCCCTCGTCACCCTTACTCCTGAATCATTTGTTTTTGAGTAATGTAATCATATATTTCCTGAACGTTGTTTGTAATCATCGTATTCATTTTATTTTCCGATATTGGAGGTTGCTCTTCGTGAAATAGCAACAGCTTGATTTAACATTCAAGGGAATGGAATTGCGATTCCTTCCGTTCTCATTAAACAGTTGTGCGCATATTCATTCTCTGACGTGGTTCTTCAGCACATTGTTCAATGATACGAAGAGTATTTTTACTTGTTTTATCTTGGAGTTTTCTCGGGAGATTAAAGAAATACAATCGAAGTCTCCGCCTCGGCGATCGGCGGGAATGGAGTTCGATGTCCGGAAACTATTTAATTTACGTGTAAAGTCCTTCATTTCCTTCTTTTCGTCAGTTAACTTTGGGAACTCCTCCGACAGTTTCCTCAGTAGACTGTAAGTCATTTTAATTGGTGATTTATTCTTAATTGTTTGGTCACTGCGTCGTAAACGCTCACTGTCCATAGAAGGAATTTCTAGTTTTTCTCATTTGTTGTCTTCTTGGTTAAAGCCATTTTGATTATCCATTTTTCTGACTTAATATATTTCAGAATATCGTATTTAATATATATATATTGATATTGTCTCCTTAACTGCAAAGGGCTTTCAAAGATTGACATCATTTTATTGGTTTATATTATGACATTTTCAACCTGAAAGCACACTGTACAGGCTTTTATCATCGGGATGTCATAAGACAGAGAAACATTATTTCATATATTGAAGTAAGGGCCTTTGTGGGAACTTCCTTTCATGTTATTTTTTTGTTTATTTTGTATTGCTTCACTAATCACCATCACATAACCAAACTTACCTTTCCTTCAAACAAGAATATTATATCAAGCATTTACTATGATTTGTAGATTCTTTTCAATGATACAAATATTATGTTTTTCGCTATTTCATTTCCACGATATTGCAATGTCCACCAATTTATCTAACGATCATATCAAACTTTTCGCAAATTCTAATACATTGTTTTTTATAATTATCCATTGTTTTAAACCTTTTGAACTATAGTTTAATCTTATAGGATGTATACTTTACTTAATGAAGCCAAGTCGTTGGTAAGTAAAACATTATCGTCTAGTTGTATGATACCTTTCTCTGGTATTATTTATTGGGACTTTTTGTATTAATGTACTTCGTGTTGCGCGAGCTTGAGTAATATTTGACATTCTTTATTCATTTTCTTGTATTCTATGATACTTAAATAGAAGAAATTGCCTCAGTTAATTAAAAGCAGAGTTGATTACTTTGTTGCACTTTCATTTATAATGTAGTGAGAGTATATTATTTTACAACGTTCATTTCGCCTTTTTTATCGATTGTCGTATTCAATTTGAATAATGATGTTGTTGGAATTGTATAGAACTAAAGAACATCAAAACATTAAACATTAATTTGGATTTGGATTTGATTGAATTGAGTCATGTAAATAATAATTTGTTTAATTTTAATAATAATTGCTGGATTGATTGATTTTAAAGACGATTTATTATTATATTTATGAGTTATCAATTTTGAAAAACAATTCTTTCTTTATTACCTATTAGTCAACGGATTCATACACGCCTAATCTATTCGGTATCACACAACAATCATTGGACACTTTCCCACGGACAATCATCTCCAGATTTAAAAATTCCAGGTTTGATATTTAGAAATACACTGATAAAGTGACGATAATATACAATCAAAAATTATGTTCTTATATTAATAATCCGGTTTGTTTATAAATATTCGTTTGTGTTTTTTCCTTTGATTACTTAGGACTCCTTTTGTTTTTCACTATAAATTTCCTATTAACATTTAACTTCACTCTTCACTCATTTCTACTTCATTATCCTTTCTTTCTTTCTTTCTTTCTTTCTTTCTTTCAATCATTCCATTCATTTCTTTCTAATCCCGCAATCAAGTTATTATTTGAATCACTTCCTTTCGTATTCAATTCCCATATCAACTGCTTCATGATATTACATCTCCCATATTTTCCCTCATTCTAACTGTTTATCATATTATCAACAATCCTAATTATCATTCAATTAAATATTCCTTGCCCACCTCTACAAATTATAACAACCTTCATAAAAACAACACCAACATCACCACAAGCCCCAGACTTACAATAATAATATCGAATAAATAATAGTTAATATTATTAATCATTAAATCTCATCAATACCATAATAAATATGGAAAGCAATTTAACAAGTTCTTATTTCCTGAATTATTTATCTCATATCAACTGATTCAAGAAATCGAAATTTTCGCGTTCTGCGATCAAATGCTCTCCCTCGACAATTGCGACTGTTCTTCATAGACTAATACTCGCATATAATGACAAATCCCACAAACACAGCCAGTATTTGGCGTCAATATCGTATATGGTTAGTAAATTGTATAACGAGAACATAATAAACGTAACACAGTGAACACATATTTCACTTGAATTATATCGGCATTTCCGCTACACCGAGTGATTCGTTGTGATAGCGGAGACGAAAAATGATAATTTAATAAATGAAATTAATGGGAAACTTGAGAAAGATAAAGTATTTGATAGTGAATATAAGATAAAACATCTACGGGAGATTATACTCTCGATACCGATTCATACATGATATCAGAGTGTATCGTTAATAAATATAATCTCACGTTTATTTAAATCAAACTATCACTCGCACCTTCTCGTCAGTGAAAACATCGAATTTGTTTTTTCGCAGGAATATGCAAATAATCACATCGCGGGATTAAATGCACTTAATAACAACATATCCGTGCTTTCGAATGTATTAACATTAGAAAATGAAGGTCTATCCGCGGACAAGAACTATCTCAAACACGGAATATCTTTACATTGCAATTACGTATTCGAAACGCAATCGTCGATAATATTCCCACAAAATGAGTACTTCCTCCAGTTCTCCTTTAAATACTCCCATCACAATAAATCTCAAATCAAACTCCTTTCCTTCACGGACAACGACAGGACTTTCAATTTTTCCTTTAGCATTATTCATGATGTCCTGATAATCTACTTCGATAGTAATAACGAACCTATTGAAACAGCCAATATCCTCCCTAATATTACATACGAAATCGGATTCTATCAAACTAAACCAACGTTCTTAAGCAAATCAAAAGTCGAAATATATATCAATAACCAGAAGTTGAACACTGATTACAGGAATAGTTTTTATCCTTACGGTGAAATATTTCTGCAGTTCGGGAATTACAACGGTGAAATCGGGGATATTAATCTATACACTGATAAAAGCAAAGTGGAGTCAGTGTGACATGTGAACACGTTGAGCATGGTCAATGAATATCAAGTCAATAAGAACATTAATAATTATATTACTATTATTAACAATGTCAAGGCATTTCTTAAGTATAAGCAATTAAAGCTTGATCAAGATAATCATTCTCGGTGTGATGGGGTATTTCCGTTTAAAAGGACGTGTATGACCGAGGAGTTCATTAAGAACAACGGATATGATTACTTAGCACTTGTGCTTAACTATCTTAATTCGATTGAATTCAATGCCGCAGAGATTAAAGAAAAGTATTATCGTTGAATTAAAAAAATATTTGACTTTATTCGTTTGTTTCCAAGGGAGATGATATTGAATGAGTTTAATAAAGTAATGGTACTTGTTTATTCTTACAGTCTCATCCAAACGAAAGTGTTGGAAATTATACCAATTGACATCGTTGATGTACTCCTTGACGTTATCCAAAAGGTACAAAATCGTAATTTAACAAATAAAATATTCATGATTTTACTTCATCCTAAGAACATGAACTTCAAACACATCACTAAAATAATCACTGTGTTCAAAGAGGAAATCCCTCAAATATTTATGATAAACAAGAAAAAATACATCATTTATTATATCGATTCCCTATTCAACCTCTATAAAATCAACCAAAATAAAGATCTACTCGATGCTCTCCAGGTGTTCCTCAAGAAAGCAAACCCCGAAAATATTTTCGATTGTATCTCCTTGTGTCAGCTCCTTATCAAAGAAAACCATAATTACAAACTCATTTACAAGTTACTCAAAACGATCTACCTTTGTTGAAACAGTTCCGAAATAAAGATTTGAAACTACAAGCACAACAAAGACATTTGATACTCGTTCTATTCAATCCTCGACATCGAAAACGCCTCGAACAGCCAATACCTCCCACTTATCCAGTCATGATGCATCAGATACATCGACGAGTTGTATATCAACAATTATATTTATTCCTTTAAAACAAGCTGCAATTTCAAGCAAAGCAACGAGAATAATGACTATGAAATTTGTAAATCCTGTATCGATATCATTATGAGTAAATCTTTTACCGTTGAATCCCTTCGGTCCTTCATGTTAATACCGTTTATCTCATCGAACAAAAAGGAGAACCTCGCCTATATCAAGAAAGGTAAATACAAATTCGAAAATTTCATTCCCTATTGCGATATCTTTAATCATATTTTCAGTGTCATCGATAAAATCGGCCATCGACAGGATTTGTTTAATACGTACAAGGAGTTTATCATTGACTTCATTTACTTTATTATCTCTATCATTGCATCACCCGCCAGTGCAAGGGTGGGAAATAAAGAAAGCAATCACTATTGAATCAAGCATGACAACGCTGTAAAGACATTCGAAAATCAAAAAATATTTGGATTTGTTTTCTTAAAGTTAATAAAACAGGGAAAGAACGTCGAAGAATTGTTTGATATTATTACGAAAAGTGTGCTTGTGCATAGGAATCCATTTTACTTTAAACTGGTCACTGCGTTGAATAACTACGCTATTGAAGATGCAAACAAATCGGGAGAAACCGGGTTCGGAAATATCCAATCAATTATTCGAACTCTTATCGAAATGCTCAGGTACGATGTGTTCCTGTCGGCACGTCAAACACAAGGTGTGACCAAGAAAAACACGGGAATGACGTTGAATGAGAAGAATTTTTACATTAATAATAAAAATTTAATATTCGTGTTCCACGCGATGTTCCAAGCATATCAAGATAAAATTGAACAGGACGAAGTCAAGGAATCCAGCGCAAGCCCTAGTAAAGCGAAAGAGTCGATATTAAAACTGTATGAGTTGTTCTTTAAGTATTTGGATATTAATAAAAATAATCCTTTGTTTTATACGAAAATCAACTATAACAGTAAGATAATACTTGAAATCATATTCGATATTTTTACCGACTATTACGCGATATCCAAGGAGAACGAGATGATATCGTTATTAAAATCGTGATATTACCTAGACGAGTACCCAGACAACACCGTTTTCTACTTCCTCGATTTAGGCAATAAGTGCAAGAATGTCGAGATCATTACCAAAGCAGGAAAAATCGATCGCTATTTCATCGAGGCTAACGAAGGCACTGCGAATTGATATTTATTCCACATGTGATTTCTTAAAAAAATCACGTTGTTGATCCTTGAAGAATCGCGATTCAAGCGAATAATTAATGAGAATTTCAAGACTTTCATCCACGCACTTCAAAGCGATTTGATTCGGGAAATCAACAGCACTTGAATGCATTTCAATAAGATTTCAATTGAAAACAACGATGCCGATTATCATATCTTCAAACGGAAAATCGAGCAAGAGCTGTGATGAAATAATAAAAAAATAACACGCGCAATTACTGAAACGATATGCAAAAGTCTTACGAATCAGAATTGCGGAACAATCGCGAAGGATAGAAACAGTGTGAAAAGCGATACAAGTAATACAAATTCACATCATGTTCAAACGCAGTTCCTGCAAACATCACAGCAAAATCAAAACGATTTCACTAAAGATAATAGCGTTGTCAGCGATACCAAGACGGAGCACAAAGAAGAGAACGGATGTGATTGTTATTCTAACATTAACAGTTTTGACTTGTGGTATGATTACATCGGAGATGCTGGATATCGATTACTATTTTCAAACTATAAAACCTTTACTCGGAATATCTTCAGTGTGTACAATATACAAAGCGTCAACGACGAGTTCCACCGCATATATCGCGAGTTTTCTTCGAAAACTAATTATGAATTCGATACGAATTTAATCGGAATTACAAGGCCGTTTTTCAATTCGCCTATGAAGGTGAGAAATTATGTCACCGAGGATTATACGAGACCGTTATTAAAAAGGCACAATAACTTCATGGTGAGGGATTATTGAAAAATAACGCACTCCTACTTAAACCAGCAGACAACAGGAAAGAACAAAACCACGAAACAATGCGTTAACCCGCTGATATTAAAGAAGAACTACCCTTATTTACAAGCGAATAAATCAAATCTTCCTTCTAATGTGTCCGTTCAAGCAGAACTTGTATTACATCTTGGGACTGTGTATGTCAGGGTGTATTTAAATACGAAGTTCATGTATATACATAACAAAAAGAAATACTCAAAGGCTAAGCACCATCACTTATGGAGTTGCGGTGAACCCTTCTTTAAAAGAAAACATATTTTCATACCTTTCTCGAATATCAAAGAAGTGATCATCAGGCGGTTTCTTTACAATTACCAAGGAATCGAAGTATTCACATTTAATAATAAAAGCTACAGTTTAAACCTTTTTAGCTCGGAAACCACCAATCAAGTCATTGATAAATTCGCCTCGTATAGCAAGGACTTCGGGTATAAAATAATAAGAAAAAGTAAAGAAGAGTTCCATACAAGCGCATACATTAATCAATGGAAACAAAACAAAATTTCCACTTTTAAATTTATTTCATTTTTAAACAAATATTCCTCCCGTTCATATAATGATTTAAATCAATATCCGATTTTCCCTTGGTTAATCCTCAGATACGCCCAGGAATCGACTCTTCGTAACATGAAGTACCCGATCTCCGCACAGACAGAAGAAAAACAATTAAAACTAATCAATAACTATAATAGCACTTTAATCGATTTATCAAAGTCGCAAAATTCGTTTACGTCCATTCCGGAATTCGTCAGCCATTTCAGCACGCATTACTCAACATCCGCGTTTAGTTGATACTATCTCTTACGTTTAAGCCCTTTCACCGAAACGATGGTGCAATTCCAGTCAGGGCAATTTGATTCTCCGAATCGGAGTTTAAACAGTATTCATGATACAATTAAAATTCTCGACTTGTTCAATGATAATCGAGAGCTGATCCCTGAGTTTTATTACCTATATGAAATGTACTATAATATCAATTATTGCTATTTCGGGAGAATCGTCAAAGATAACAGTTTACTTAATCATATTAAACTACCCGGAGGATTCGCCACATCCGCGGACTTTATCTATTATAACAGGAAGATCCTTGAGAACGATAGTACTGTCAACTCCACTTTGTATCAGTGGGTGGATAACATTTTCGGTGTTAATCAGTATATTAATGACAATGTTACCGAGCGGTCAAATAGCTGCAATGTGTTTTCGTGGGAGTCATACGAGCAGTTCGCGAAGGAAAAACTGTGGGACTTGCTGAAAGAAGATAAAAAGGAGGAAATGAAAAGTGAAATGACTTACATTTTATCATTTGGGCAATGTCCGATACGATGAATAGACGCGCCGTTGTTCCCGAAAAAAGGGGGGAATAAAATAAACACGTCTTTAACCAAAGATAACTTCACGACTCGAACAACAACGAATTCAAAATATACTTATTTAACAGAGCACCGCATCGGTGAACTAAAAGGGGAGATTAGTAATATTCGATATTTTGAAGGTTTTAAAATAATCCTCACGACTCTTAATAATATGTACATAGTAGATAAAAGCAATGATAAATTACTATCATCTCCTCTCGACCTCGGCCCTTATTTCAAGCAGCTTTCATTGGATAATGTAATCACTTTTAATCAAGGAAGTATAATTATAATCGGAAATCATTTTGACAATAACCTCAACATTTATATGAAATGAGACAAGAGTCAAGACTATTCCTGACATAAACAAAATGTGAACACTGTCCTCTCCGCATTGCATAGGATCGGAGATACGAATTACTTTTACACAGGAGCTATTAACGGAGTGTTGAATAAAATGAAACTAATTCATGATCCCACCGCTGCAACCAAATGGAGTGTTAAACAAATTGACAAAGATATTTGAGCACACAAGGAGACAATCATCTCTAATATTTACTATAATAATAACTGAAACGTTGTGATAACCGCAGGCCACGATAAAATTGTTTGCATTCGAAATGCTTTCGACTACGAACTCCTTAATGTAATACATATCAAAAACAATGTGAGTAGATGATTTTGAAATGAATTAAACACTTGATTTGTTATGGATAATAACAATGTTGTTAATGCGTATACAATTAACGGATTACATTTATTTCGGAGTGTCAAACCGATAAAAAATGAAGTTTTGGTCTTTGTTAACAACGGATTCATTGCGGAAAGAGTGTTTTATCTACATGAGAACAGTACTTTAATCGAGGGAGATTCCTTGATAATTGATAAAGTTGAAAATGAATTTCCTTTGGAGTGAACGGATAATCCAGATCCGATTTGGATGTTTTACGATAAAGAAAACGACAATTTTGATATTTACGTGAAGCACAATAAACTATTCAAGTGAAGACTTAGTAAAGGAGGCGTAAAACGAAGGCTGAAAATGAATGATGATAATGATAATTTAGGGAATATTCAGGACAAGTCTGATTCAAATAGCCCGGGCGAGAGGAACAATAACTCGATTCTAAGTATACTTAACGAGACTTTAGTTAATACTTTTTCATTTACATAAGAAATAAGTTCATGATCAGTAACGAATAAAAGTTTACTTAGAGTGTGATCATTTAATTAACACAGTATATATTAATTAAATACCATAATATGGAGTTAAATTTACTTTATTGATAATTATACCATGTGCTACGTGTTGTGCTTGAGGAGAGTCAGAAATATTTTAACATGTCATCTCTGGGATTTCGCAAGTGAACACGATGAGGTGATTATTTATTTTGTTTAACATGTGTTTAATTCCACGGATATCAGAGAGTGTTCATGTAAATGAAGTTAATGTTTCTCTTTAAATAAGTCTCAAGGTTGAATATGCAGAGATTCTAAAGTAAAAAATATCATATCATATTAAGTATTATTACACTCTTTACACTATATAATGTTACATTGAAATCTTCCGTTGTTTCTTTTCATTGACATTTGGTTTTGTCATTCACCCACCCCCGGAACAAGGTCAATAAAACCGTGGGAAGTAAATATGTGAACTTGGGTTGATAAAGGCATTTACCATTACCTGCATGCTTAAATCCTGTTTATTAATCCCTTTTCTTAAGTTCGTAATCTCTTGTGATTTAAACGAATCCATCGTTCTCCGCAGATTTCAGAAATCTTTTTTCGACTTTTTATAAATCGAAGTTTTAATTATTTCATAGCATGAGTTACTCTTATTCAACTTGTTATTGTTGTTATTATTATTATCATTTATCTTGTCCATCTCTTCAACTTCCTCCTCATCATCGTATCTCCTATTAACAAAGTTATTATTTCAATCATAAGCGGACAAAGGTTTAAACGAAGATGCATTTCGTTTCGAAAGCATACTCTTGGAATTGTGCGTATCGTCAATATTGAGCATTTTCTTGTAGTTTCACCTCGCTTTGAATAAATTATTAACAGAAGAGTGAATAATCATACTATCCGAGGGGAATTCGCTGTCGTTGAGGGAATTATTTCAGAAGATTTTCTGCTTGTTTGTCTCGTATTTGATTTTAATCGTTATATTAACAACCTTTTCCTTTTTCGAAGGAAAACAAATTTTTGTTCTTCAATCGCAGTTCCTGATAAAGTTCACATTTACTTTGGTTTTGTTGTTGTTATGAAAAGTATTCTGGTTTACAATTTGTGGTTCTTCGTCGACAAGTTCTAGCTTTGTTTGGGATTTTGAAAGGATGGATAATTGCGACTTGTTTTGGGCTTTGTAATATAAAATCGCTTTTTTAATTTCGTGTTTTTTATTAACGCTTCCTTTAAACATTGCTCTATTCGCCCCGAAATCGTCAAGTGCTTGGTGGATTTGTTCGTCTGAGCGTTTCAAAGCAAGTTTCTTTTGCTTTTCGTTTACAATTTCTTGTTCGATTCTTGCGTTTAGGAAGCTGTATCTTGGTAAAGCGAATGAGTAAGAACTTTTTAATTCATTGGGAGGGAGCACTGAAGTATCGTGAACATTAATATTATTAGCTTTGCTGTCGGTAGTCTTTGTATTAGTGCTGAACGTCGTTGCAGTAGTTATATTTTTACTTTTATTTGTGTCTTGTATTTCTTTGCCGATTCCACTACTCGATGGATGCTGGTTTAAGAAGTTGTTAATTTCTGTTTTTTTTATTTTCCTTGCGTAGAACATCTTCCCGCTTTTAGCAGTATACTTTACCAATTTCGTCTCGTGCTTCTCTTGCTCCTTATTTCTTGTGCCTTGTATACTTGTTCGTTGCTTTTTATTTCAAATCCCAGTCCCATTATCCTTCACCCTTTTCACCTTATAATCTAGTCATTTAATACCAACAGCGGTAATTTCACTATTTCTATGCTCGATATTTTTCTCCTCCTCTCATCAGGCACTCTCCGCAGTCTTTACCTTATTATCAAACATTTTTGGATTTTCATCATGTTCGAGATAGCTTTTATGCCTGATATTAACAAGAGAGTAATAATATTTCATTTTCTTTTTATACCAGCCATATATGGACCACACCTTCTCCTGCCTCATTTTCTGCGTGTCCAGATGCGCGCATTGCGAGAGCAATACTTCTAACTGCTGAAACAGAATCGTCTTAAACGCATAATGCTGTATCGGCTTATGCCGAATTAAATAATCCTCTTCCTCTCTTCTGAAATTAATTCAACTGAAGCAAAGCTCTTCGAGTTTGGGATGATGTTCATTATGAAGTCAGTTATAAATGTTGATATTGATCCAATCTTTATTTCTTTTCTGCTTTATTCAAGGCTCTTCCAAGATAACTTTAGTTGAATAGCCATTGCTATTATAATCCCCGCCGTTATTGTTTTCATTTTCCTCCATTAATTACTGTTTATATATATCAAGTAGATGAATAATTATTTTTATAAATACATTTATATGGTATTATTCAGATTTTATAGGTTAAGAATGTCTGAGGTTGTTCCATTGTTAATGGAAAGGAACGCTTAAACCGCCGTTCTTTTGCGATGCATCGTACATATTTGAAAAGATTCCGTTGAAACGATGAAATCGTTTCGGGTTTTCCTTAAATCATGTATTGTAGTTGCTACTGAAATTCGGGTAATATGTCCTACTCAAGTCGGCGTATTCTGAAACTCCCTTTTTAACGTTGTTGAGCTTTTTATCCCGAATTGTTGCACTTAATTTGTTATTCTGCATCGTCGTTGTTCAGGGTTCGAAGGTGAGAATATTGTAATTTTTACTTGAAATGTTGTTGATTGTTTTTTGATTTCCACAAGGAACCCACGAACTCTTGCTCTCTGCTCCTACGGAATATTCTTCCCTCAGTGATCAAAAAGAATACTTATGATCGTATTGCTTTCATTTCGGAATTCGTAGCCCAATGTGATCGGTTGGTCATGTGTATTCTCGATACGCTTTCTTTTCTTTCTCGGTTCGTGTGTTGTAGAAATTGTAATTAGTGAATTGCTGATACTTCGGGAGGGTTTCGATTGTTTGAGGTTTGATTGTTGTTTTCAACGCCCATTTTGTAGTCTGAGGTCGTTTTTGATGTTCATTCGAAGGGCCAGAAAGTACCAAATTACTCGTATTTTCTGTTTTGGTATTGTATAGGTTTTCTCCCGTGTTTCTCGTTCAAGGACGATGGATATCACTTTTCATAAATTCTATGAAGACTCGATTCGGATCGACTCCGGTGTCAGCGATTTTCGGGGCTTGGAAACGATTGTATTCTCGAACAGGACGGGGGTTGCTATATAGTTTTTGTTTTGATGCAAGTGAAAACTGCATTGATGAGTTGGGTCTTGTTTTCTTAGGGATAGTGTTATGAAATTCGTTTTTCTGAAGTTGTTGAGTGTCTTTTCTAATATTATTTGTTGACATTTATTTAACCGATTATTAATGACGTTGTTTATTTACTATTTGAAATGCCGGAAATCTAATAAATATTTATTAATTAATTTCGGTTTATTCTTCGGGATTTGGTTCCTTCGGTGGTTGCTCAGTAAGGAAATTGTTGTCTTATTCAATGTTATCTTTGATTAGATTTCTTCGATGGTATTCTTAATAACGCGACTGTGACAAGTGTTCATTGAGTTAATTTTGATGTCTTGGTTGAAGTGAGTATTTATGATGTTAAATTGGGATTTGAATTTATTTGAATGTTTAATTATTGTTTGTTTTGGTTTCGGAAGATATTTTTAATTGGAAAGAATTATTTGTATTTATTTAAGCGTTTTGGACTACTTGGGGATTGGGGATTGGGGATT
>JAWNBB010012524.1:0-12272 GCA_036325645.1 Balantidium ctenopharyngodoni
GGGGATTGGGGATTGGGGATTGGGCCCAATCCCCATATTTGTCTTCTCCGTTCCTTCTTGCATCTTCTTCTAAATATTTTTTTAATCAAACTATAAACATTCATGTTTATTATCTATAGGTTTAGGTTTTTATAGATAATTGTAATAAGTATATCTTGATAATCTATATTAAGATTAATCATTGCCTTATTATCATATTAAATATTTCACAACTTTCTATTAACGCTAAGTTTACAGGTTTCCTTTCTGGCATTTGGTAGTCAAACTTTTTTTTTCAGGTTTGAAGACTTATCAATTTTTTATTAAAACTATCACATTGTGCCTTTCTTTTCTTTGGGGAGTTATCGAAAGATGTTTCTTAGTCACTTTATCATGTTTGGTCTTTATAAATTAATATATAACTAGTCATCAAAGATAAATGCTATTTAATATCGATAACCAAACCAAACGTCTCCTCCTTCAACAAACAAAAGAAGATTACGCAACTTCACTGCAAGAAAAATACTTAAAACACAAGCAACAACTAGAAGAAGAACGACAATATTTAATAAAGGTTCAATTACAAAACAAAGAATACCAAGATAAACTAAATCAAACTCGTCAAAACCGAATCAACAACGAAAAAGAAGCTTATTTAAAGATGTTATCTAAACAAGAATCCCTTGGAAAGAACCCAAGGCGAAATGATGTTGAAATCAAAGACTATGGCTTTAAACTAGGTCAAAGTAACTACAATAAATACGAAACATACAACCCATACTCACATATCACTCCAAATATATCTTGTGAATTAAACCTGACCTCAAACAAATACACAATAAGAAACGCTGATCACATGAACCATTATTGAACTGACCTTCCAGATAACTCTCATCTCGATTGATACTACTCGAATGTGAAAAACGAAAACAAAAAATACTATCGCAACGTCTTAATGAACCAGATAAACCAGAAACACGAAGCAATTCAATTCGACAAATATAACACAAAAAATCAAAATATTATTAACAGTTACAAGAAGAAATCACTAGCAGATAACCCATGTAAGTTTCATATATAATTATCCATTGTATTACAGATCATTCACATCAGTTAAGTACCCCTATTAATTATAGTACTCCGACTCTGGGGTTAAGTCGTAACCCGATATGAGACCCAATCAATTATATTGAATATAATAAATACATAAACAATTACACTAATAATCTTAAAAAAAATTCAATTCAATTATTGCAACGGAACGTTCCGAATTTATCACTATGAAATAAGTATTGAAATACAAAATCAGCCAATTTAACGCTGAAACAAAGCGAGGACACGCCGCTTGCTCAAGCAGGATGAAGTGCGATACAATCAATGCATAATGATTAATTATTCTATGAAAATAAACATAAAAGAAAACATTTATATACTCATTTTAAAAATAATTAATAAAATGGATAACACATACACAAACACAAGACCGACCAAGAACAACTCAGACATTAACCAGACCGATATTTTTAAAAAAATATCAAATAAAATAAATATGCATAAACACTCCCCACCTTTCAATAGTTCAGCTAGTCGAGAAAAACACTACTGGAAGGATAACGAGCCAGGACCGGGAAGTTACTTCCAACCGAAGGATTATATTAAAGATTATTACACTTATAATGATAATTTATATTTCTGATCAGGGAGTAATAGGTTTACCTATGATCGTAAAGAAGAAAATTATTATTATCCTGGTCCAGGAAGGTATGATGTCGAGAAGGCTTTAAAGAAAAATTCTAAGTGAGGAATAATATTACCGAAGAATACAAAGAAAAATGAAATCGGAGATAATAAATCAAATTTAGGCCCTGGCAGGTATAATTTAACTATGAAACATAAGAATAATTCTTTAGATTGGGAAAAAATGAGTTTTAAGAATGAGTCAATTCACGATTTCAAGGAGATAAAAAAGAAGAAGAACATATTAACCAGTTATAACCACAAGGAAATAGAGAAGAGGGAACAAATAGGAAAATGATATACAAACACAGTAATGAACAATAAAAGAGAAGTCCTCAAGCAAGAAGACATTAAAAAAACAAATTTCAGCGATATTTGACAGTATGATAATGCTGATTACTGGATGAAAATAAAAATGAAATCGCTTAATAACAACCGACATCAATTTTTCGGGAGTACTTCTTCGCGTTTTCCATGCAAACCATTAAATATAAGTAAAAGCACAGATAAAGCAATAGAAAGTCATTGTTGAGATATGCTAACCAAAGAGAAACATAAGCAACAAAAGCCCAAATTGATTATGATTAGAGAATCAAATAATCATAAACTTGATAAAGATACATTAATATTACTACCAAAATATTCCAAAGATCCTAAGTTACAAGAGCAAACCAAGGAAAACGAAGATATTGTTGATAATCTTACTGCCTCAAAGACACATGTTTCCCAGGATAATCACACACGCAATTTAAGGAGCGATATTTATTTAAATACAACCGAAAAGCGTTTCACTTATGATAGTAATAACAACCCGAACGTCGGTCCTGGCAGTTACACATTACCATCATATATTAATATTAAATCAGGGGTTAAAAAACACAGTACCAACCACATCCTATATACAAAGTGTAAGGATTCATCCGCTGAAAACATTAAAGAATACTGTAAAACGGATAGTGTTAAGGACGTCTGCTTTAGTTTTTACAACAAAAGCAATGTGAATTCAATTGAAAATGAGAATAAAAAGCGAATTGAAAGACGGATTGACATCCCTTTTATGGTGAATGAGGAGAGATTCAAATTTAGTCATTTAAAAAATAATAATAACCCGAATTTAGGACCTGGAACATATAATGAGAATCAATGAAAGTCAAAAAAAGCATTCGCTCCATTTAATACCTCTCAAGGTAAGGTATCGTCGTTTTGATCAGGGAATCAAGGGGTGATAAGTAATAAACGATATGAGATGGAAAACGGGCCTGGATTATATGGGAAAGAATCGTATTTTGGTTGGAATAAAAAGACATATAATGTTAAATATCTCTAAATTAGGCTATTATAGCTGTATATCAATTGGTGATATCAATATGGTATTATAACAAGATATTGTTATGTTTTAAAAAGATATTCTATCGAGTATTGTTTGGATAAGACTAGCTTAATTAGGTTAACATTAGGAAGAAACTGGTCAAAGGTGAAAATTTTGAATATTTGATATTTGTGTTATATCTTAATCTAATACTAGTTTTATAGATTAAAAACTCTTCTTTCTGAAAAAAAAATCATTAGTTTAAGAGATTTGATGAGGAAATAGACAAATATCAGCAATAGTAATCAGTATTATTATGCTACGAATTATTCATCATAAAACAGTGGATTTAATATGGGGATGTAGGTTCATTGGTTAGCAACTCTATCCAATCAAATTAAGGGTGTGTGATAATCTGATAAAGATACATGTTAATTTCCGGATAATGTTTTTAGAAATCTCAATTTGGAGTCGAACTGGAAGAAAAGCATAATGAGTATAGAAAAAGGTACATAAATAATAGGTGAAACGTTATAGACGCTGTTTAATTCATTACAAATAAACAAAAACATTAATTCCGTTTTTTATCATGTGTATCTAAGACTATTAAGAGTGATAATTAATCCATTTATCTTCACTGGTCAAGATTTAATGTTGATTCCAAATACATATCCAATGTATTTTTATTTGCTTTTTATGCTTTATCTGTCGAAAAGTAATTAAATGGCAATGTTATTAATCATGAGCGCTTTGAAAATGATAGATCAATAATAATTTCTGATCTGTTGCAATTTCTGTTTAAATTTCTTTTTTTAATGAGTTGCCTTGTGAAAGTACATTAGATCTTCAACTTAAATATATTCTATTTTCGTGTATAATAATTAAATATAAAAAAAATGGAGAACCCTCCTAAAAACAGTGAAGTGAATAATAAAACAAATAACGCTGATAAGACCCAATCCCTTGGTAACAGCAATCAACGCTCTCAGAACAGACATACGACTCTGAACAAAAATCTCCTCTCCAATAAACCTTCGATTATTGGGAAAAAATCTTTGAGAGATCCTTTCAATTTCGACCAACTTCACCGAACTGACAGCTACCTCATCGAAGATGATTTCATAAATAAAACATCTTGCACCTCGATAACTCTTGGGCCTGAACCGATCTTCCAACAATGCTACATTTGCCCAATTTGTAACCCTGAGCGAAACCAAAACATGTGCAAATACTGTTATGAAAACTGCCATGCACCCTGCCGTGACAGTGAAGGGGAAAACTCGGATAAAGTTAACGAAAAAAAGAATTATTGAGGCGAAAAAGAATTTGCATGTTACTGCGGTATCCGCCTGAAACACAAGCCTGATAAGCCTGATAAAAAAGAGTGAATTGCTTGCACTATGATCCAACTCGATGAGGCGTTAAATGTTGGTGTGTTTTATTGCGAAACACATAAGCAAACGATTTGTTGCATTTGCTGTGTGGACTGCCATAAAGATTGTCTAATTACAAAGCGTCAAGAAAAGGAAGACGAAATTATAAATTGCCTTTGTGCCGGCGAGAAGCATACATCATATAACGAAATCGCACTGACCTTTCCCTGAGAGGAGTATAAAAAATGATCAAGTGTATCAGTTTGGCCAATACAAATCCTTAATATTCTATTCAACAACAAAAACACCTTTGATAAGCTATCGAAGCTTTTTTCCACTATTATAAATAAAAAGCATAAAAACCTCGAACTGGACCTGAAATTCTATCCCTTACTCGAATTATTTTCCAATACGTTTAATCGGAAGTTCAAGACGTACTACTACGATGAAGACATTTTAGATATGTTCGTCTTCGAAAATTGAATAGGATACATTCAATGCATTCAACCTTCCGACCCGGACTCGATCCTGCTTAAATTCAGGTTATTGTTTATCTTATTATTTATTCATCTCCGCAAGGACTTTCAAATGGTCAAGAGTTTAACGTCAGTCGATTTCTTAACGAATACCATATTAGAACGGTGAGAATATAAGAAAATACTGACGAAGCCGAGTATCTTCACTCACTGAATCGATAAAAAATATAATTGAGAAAACTTGTTCAAAGATGATAACATTCTTAAAAAGATCGCAATGGATCAAATATGTAATATAATGGAAATCGGAATGGACCACGTAAGTATCGAAGAAAACCAAGACGAATTTGAAATTGGATTGAAATATCTATGCTTCATGTGAAAGAGGATGATATTTACCAAAGGAGATTTGATCAAATGAATCAATAGCTTATTTAAGTTCCACTCGAAATTTTTTGAGTACATAAACTCAGAGAAGAGCAATATTTATTCACTTCTCGATATTTTCATGGGAATGGCAGAGATGTTCTTTATGATTGCCGCAAGTTATAATGATTTGGTTATTCTAGACTACTGAGATAACAATCCAACAGGAGGAACAATCAGTGTTGAAAAAATTGGTGATTTCATCCATGAGAAGAGTGAGCACGGGTCACTCCTGTTTAAAATGGTATTGAAATCATGTGATATATTAAGTAAACATTACTGATTAATTCAGAAAGAAGATAATACATGAAAAAACGACGCTGACATTAAACGCGAGCGTCAAATCAACGCGCAAAAGCGTAAAATCCAAAAGAAAATTGAAGAGAGAACAACGGGTGTACACGTGAAACTCCCTGAAAATGGTGGTTGACTTTATGAGAAGATCATCAAAATTTTCAATGAAACACTTCGAATTTTCTCACTCGCAGATAACATTTATTTTAAACAATGACAAAGTATTACTAAAACTGACCTAGTTGAGTATTACTATTTCAGTAAAAAAATATCAACCGGTTTTTTCAGTTCTTGAACCAAAGAGCAAGGAAATGAGCACTTGAGCGCATGATATAACCTCAAGCTCTCAATAGAAACGAAATGAAATGATTGATTCACTTCGAGTTATACCTTGGAAAACCTGACAATTAATAATAAAATATTCGAAGCAATTTTATATTTCAGTGATATTATGAAAGATAAATTTAATCTTTACGATACAAACACCAAGAAACCAGGAGACTTGAATATCGAAGATGATAAGCGCGAAGCGAACAGCGAAAGAAGATGAAGTAATCCTAATGTTGATACTAAACAAAAGAAACCCGGAGAAAAGGGCGAACAAGTTGATGAAACCGAAAATTGAAAGCAAATGTCAAAGGAGATCACTGAGAAGGAAGAGCCGGAAAACGAGATACAAAAAAAGAAATATTCGCATTTCATGAAAAAGGTGAAAACATCCAATCAAGGATATTTTTCCTTCTGACAAAATCAATCTTTTCCGAAACACCGGGAAGATTTCGTAGATTGCTTAATCACCTCGAACATCGATGAAACCTTATCTAAGGTCTGAATATTCTTTTCCAACCGGAAGTTCCCGAATTTAATAACCTACGAACTCATCGATTTAATCCTTTCATTCTTATCGTGATATTTCATAACCAGAAGAGGTATGAAATACTTCCTTATGGGTAAAAATATCACACGTATTAACAAGTGAATCAACCGATTCTCATGCAAAGCGAATAATAAAAACATCAACGAACCACTGAACAAAACCCTGGATGGAAACCTGAAATGCACATACAAGTTATGAAACTTTTGATACACGGCTGTCAAAGGGATCAGTGTGTACGGTTGAAGCTTGAAAGATCATAAAGTGCTGGCACGCTATGAAAAAAACTGAATTGATCATATTGAGCAATTCAATATAATTTCTAAAGACGCAAAGTATTCAAACATGTTCAAAGAGCATTTGACATGAGTTATGAAGATCTGATATCATTGATCAGATGACTATGAATTCGAGGATTTCGAAGTGATCAAACGAAAAATGATATGAATCTTGAAGGATTCCCCCCTGAATTGATTAGATCACACTTCGTTTACTTCATATTTCACAGGGTGAAATGACTGAGATGAAACGAAGAATAAGTTAAATGATAGCTTTTACGAAAAGGAGGAAATGGCAACAAAGATGCTGAAAAACAAAAAACGTGAGATGGAAGAATTAAAGAGCAATGCAAATAGCACAAATAAAATGTTAAACAATAAAAGAAATGATCCCAATAACAAGCTATTACTAAGGGAGAATACGAATAAAGACAAAGGAAATCCCGATAATAACAATTTAATAAATGTAAAAAAAAATAAAACACGAAATAAGCATTGACAAGATCAGAAATCGAGCGATTACGATCGACAGTATGAACTCGATGTTTTAGAAGCGTCTAAAAAACTAGTGATGTCTTTGTATTTCGCGTTCTTCCACTTAGTGTCGAAACGCACGTACTACTCCTTTACTACCCAAAAAGACGAAATCATTATCAATTCATTATATCAATTCAACGATTTAAAGGACTTTCAGCTCCTTTTCGAGTCGGATCAATTTAATCTCAAACAAAAAACGATACTTTTGAAATACTGTCGCACGATTTATTTCCTCGACCGTTTAGACCCTTACAACATCCTGAATCAGCACCGGCAATGAACAACAATAGAATATAAGAAACTCATTGAATCGAACACTATCATCGAGCAAAACATCGGTGAGTACTTAAAATTCAAAGACATTCTCAATTGATCCACTGCAACGGTAAGAACATGAAAAGAAAAGTATGATTGAATCACCCAAATTGATATTGTAATTCAATTGTACATCACTGAACTACGTACTTTCCCTCAGCAGTGAGACCGTTCCAGTCTTGAACACGCGGAGAGATTCTACAAAGAATGATGATTTGGCATTAAATTTATTTCGAATTTCTTTTACTTCGAAAAGGATATTTGGTCGAAACTAGTACTAACGTTTTACGAATTAACAATTGAATTCATTCCAAAAATCGAGTTATTTAAGCAAGTGTTTGTTGAGTGAAACGAACAGGGAAGAGTAAGCACCTTCAATCTAGAACCTAACGATGATATCAAGAAAATAATGGATAGGCTGACCTCGACAAATTTTAATATTTATAATAAAAAAGATGTTTACAAATACATAATCGAAGGAATTGAAGATATTTTTAACGAGACACATATCAACGAGAACTCTTCATTATCGCACTATTTAGACGTTTTTGATAACATGGCAGAGGCGAACTTCACCCCTTTTTCGTTGATAGAAACGCTTGATTATGAGTATTTTTACGAAGATGATAACGATGAAGACGACAATAGTGATTTAATGATGAATAAAATCAATCAAATCAACGATGCGTTTATTAAAACGTTCATTGATATCTCGAATACGAATTTCCTAAGTGTGATAACAACAATCTCTAATGAGACTGTAGTGAGAGATTACCGTAAGAAAATCGTCGACTACTTCCATGCATTCCTCAATTCAATAGAAGGTAATTCCTCGAGTAAACTCGAGATATTGCTATGTATAGTTACAAAAATGCTATTCTACGACGGAGAGGAAATGCAAACTAGGTTTGAACATTGAATAAATGACAAGTTCTTCTTCCCTAATTTTAATAAACTGTGAAACCAATACACAGTATTAACCATATCTCTCGGAAGGAACTTCTCGGCCTGTGATCGCGCTTTGCGTGTCAGCAACCTTACGAAATTGATAATCCAATTCCTTCAAAGCTTAGGGGAAGGATTCAATACGACATACCATGATAACATTTTCAAATTCCAAAAAGACGTCGAACTTAAAAACGAGGGCGATGACCTCAGTGACGAGTCGAGTAATGATAGCGCCGATAATAAGGACATAATGCACACGTCTAACAAAAACGGACACAGTAATATTACCACGACGAACAATAATCAGTCTAGTATAATGGACAATCAAATAAAAAACACATTAACAACAATCCCAGACGTACCAGTGACAAAGACCATTTACGAAAGCATAATGATTAACTTAAAACGAACATATCATTGAATGGATTTAGATTGAGTAATTGATTCCGAAATGCCGTTCGATAAGCTGATAGTACTTACGACCAATTATATTGATTTCGTTATTGAATACATCGATACCACGGAGGATAAGGTCGATATTATTAGGAATAATTTCAAGACATGAATATGGGGGAGCAAAGCAAAGGGTTCTAAGGAAACAGATGCTTATAATATTGTTGATACAAAAGGTGTACTTGAAGCGCTTTTCGTGAAAGTGAAACCGGATAAAAAAAGTCAGAAAATGTATCTCCTGCGGAAGAAGGTGATCTGCTATGTGAAAATGAAATACATTCAATTGATAATAAGCTATCTTCAAACAGGAGGGAAAGATCAGTTCATTAATAAATTCGTTGAATTTAAATGCGGAACAATCGAACTTTTCCAGGAAATCCTATACAATTTTAAAGAACTTCTCAACACGTTCAAGCTTAAAGACGCAAAGTGATATAATAATTTAATGTCAATCAACAACGACGAAAACTTCGTTGAGAAGCTGATTGATTATTATTCATTTGAAAAAACGTTCCGAGATATCATTGAACTACCTTTATGTCTCAAGATGTACATACTTGTAAAAACATATGAGGATATGTATAACCAGCATGCATTGCGAGATCATTTCGATAAACTACAATTAGAAACAGATGATACAAATGAAAAAGATGATGAAGGGAAAAGTTGGGGCTGAAGGTCGAAATTTTCTAAGCGTGTACACATGTTCCTTGAGAAAATCGTGTTAAAAGTTGAAATCAGAAAAGAAGATGATGACGATGAAGATGAAGATACGAATGATAATTCAGATAAAATTGCGGAAATTGTTTTGAAAAAAATAAACCAGAATAGCAAAAAACAGAAAGTTCAAGGAACTAAAGGAAATGAGTCAAGACATTCTCGTAAAAGCACCTCCAAGAAAATCCCATTGTCGCCAAAGCGGAGTAATAAAAATGATTGAAACGATTTAAACCCTGATTTCGATAACAAACGTATTGGAGAAGAGGAAGACGATGATGAAGATGATGATAAAGACAATGAAGAAGATGATATCCATAAAAAAAACACTCAGAATCAGATAACTTTTTTCGTACGTCCTTATTGAACTTTCTCTCTTTCCCAATACACACGAAAAGTATTCGAAGACACAGTTGATCGAACAAACGCAACGTCTAAGTTTGTCGAGCTGATTAGTTATAGCGATTATTGCTTATTCGAAATGGTAGTAAACAGTCATTCAATAGGCAAGAACAAGTTTTTGCTGTGGATGGCGGATATCAATTTCTACTACATTGAATGATTTAACTATTGTCTTATAATTGTGCAAAATATTCTAATTATGAGGCACTACTATCGATCACCGGACCTAAGCCCTAACGAGTATGATATAGTAAATGAGGACATTATTTACAACCTCTTCTTTGATAACGTCATTCTATCACTAACCCAAATATCCATTCTAAGTCTCGCGCTTTTAGTATGGTATTACTTCAAATTCCCAAATTGCTATCAAAAGAACCTAATGAAGAACTATAACCGAGCGTTTATTTTCCGAAAGAAAGGTGATAAGTCGACAATCTCACAGAAAATCATCGATTTTTTCCAAGATGAGGAAACGGCTGTCTTAAGTGTACTTAGGGAAATCAATAAAGACGTTCCGAAATTATCAGTCATTTACACCTCCGTCGTTGAAACAATGCTTCTTAATCGCGAAATGAACATTCTTTTATTTACTTTGATACTAAATATTTGCTATTTCCTTTCTCAATCGTCGATGTTCCTTGTTATTCCTACACTTTTTATCGCGAACATTACACCGACATTATTCGATATCTTTGTCGCAATCAAAATGAAATTCGGAAACATGATAACTGTCCTATGATTTGAATATTTGCTGGTGTATTTGTTTATGTGGTTCACCTACTTCTACATGGCCGATTGATTTACTTTTGATAATATTATCGAAAGAACTTCCGAGGCAGAGATCACAGAAAGTTTCTGCTATTCCTCAGTTCAATGCTTTTTGTTCATTGTTCAACAAGGCGTTCGCGCTGGTGGTGGCATCGGAGAAGTTATTGATAAAGTATCTTACCAGTCGGATACTGGATTTTTCATAATGAAATTTTTCTATGATATGCTCTTCTTTATTCTTATCATTCTTGTACTGGGTAATGTGTTTCTTGGTATTATAGTTGATACCTTCGCTGAATTAAGAGATCAAAATACCCTCACGGAAAACGATAAGAGCAATATTTGCTTTATATGCCAGTTATCGAGAGACGCTTGTTTGACAAGAAATATTGACTTCAGTAAACATATAGCAAATGTGCATTATATATGGAATTATGTTTACTTCTTAACTTATTTACATATCAATAATCCGAACGATTTCAACCGATTAGAGAATTCCGTTTGGGAAAGACTGGAAGAACAGGATTTCGGGTGGATACCGATAGAGAAAGGATTAGAAGATTAAAGATTATTACGCTTTGTTTAATCGAGTTAAATTTGTTTTGCTTATCAGTTGGTCGTAATATATAGAGAGGATTCGTGTATTATTTGAAATTATGAACATTTATTTTATTTGGAAAAAAAGAAACTTTATTAGTTTATGTTTATTAATAAAAAAATAGAACTAATCTTTATATTACTATTAATTTCTAGTAATGGATAAGAAAGGAATGTCCTTGTGGTAGTTCATTGTATTTGTGGAAATCAAGAATGTTATTCACATAACTTGAAAGAATTTAAGAGCTATATTCAATGTTTTTTTACTCTCTCATTAGAATTGATTTAAGATGTTGAAATAGAATTTAAATGTAAACTTTTAAACATGATCTTCTTTGTCACTTAGATAATGGTAATGGAAACTACTTGATTTGCGTTTTCTTTTCGTGTTTCTGTGAAGGTTTTTTTTTTCGATGAATTTTACTCTTTGAAATAATTTTTCTTTATATATACTAATTTTCCCATAGTATACATGAAATACTAAAAAAAGTCTAAAAATGTTTTATTTATCTGACTTTTTCCGTACTTTCATTATAAGGAATAATCATTTCTTTAATAACATCCATCTTATCATCTTATATGTGTTTACTGATAACCTATGAAATTGAAACAAGGTTATTTTCATAATTTTTGAGTTGATGGAATCGGACTTACACCGTTTTTCAGAAGAGAAATTGTCTGTGATGGTTTTCAGAAATAAATTCGCTTGTAGAATATAAAGACTTAAATACTTATTATTGTTAATAGAGAAAGGCAAAGATGCATGGGGATTGGGGATTGGGGATT
>JAWNBB010012531.1:0-10697 GCA_036325645.1 Balantidium ctenopharyngodoni
GGGGATTGGGGATTGGGGATTGGGCCCAATCCCCAATCCCCAATCCCCAATCCCCAATCCCCAATCCCCAATCCCCAATTTGTTTACAAACTATTAGACATTCGGATGCATTTTATTATTTACATAAACATAAACACGACTTTTATATAAATAAGGAAAACTCTTGAAGAGATTTAATCCAAATACATTCTTGTAGTAATTGAGTTTTTTCGATTTTCGATCTGTTTTTTTCAGTGAATTACTATTTTGATAGCATATCCTCACAAAGGAAAAAATAGAATCGTAATCGAGAAAGCGAAGAAAACAGTGCAAGATAAAATCTCAATATATCATAAGCACACAATGTTAACTCACCGAGAAAGAAAAAAAACACAATGATAAATATCACAATATCAATTACAACGACAACCCCAAAAATTAAAAACATTATTTTCGTTATATTTAATGATAATATAAATTAACCAAGATATTAGAAATAAAATGCTGAATACCACACCGATAAAATTCAATCAGCAGAAGTGGACAAATCTTACCTCTTATAGTAAATTTACGAACCCTCATTCTTCAATTATCCCAGTACCAACAGTAATGTTTACCTCAAATTCAAATAAAACGCCAAATAAAAACACACCTAATAAATCTTGTATTGAAACAGAGACAAAATTAATAACACAAAATGAAATAAATCAAGCGAGAAAAAGAGGAAGACTTGATATGGGAGAGCATTCAAATAAGGATGTTGTGTTCAATGAATACGATAGGAGCAATAGCCATTATACTAATTGAATATGTACCGCTTTCGTGCAGCAGGAACATCGGATAGAAGTTAATCATAAGTATAAAAATAACATATTGCAATCAGTGACACGAAATAAACGAGAATGAAAAAACGAAAAATTAAGTGAGTACCTTATCAAGAAAAGTAACGTGAAGATGAAAGCGTCGAGAAGTGCGGAGATTTATGAAACAGTGAAAAGCATTGATGATAAGAGTGCGACAGGAGCGCAAGAGTTCGATGAAAATGGTAATCGTTTAATACGATATTTAATTAAAATCCCAGGACAACATGAAACTATAAGGAATAAAGATGACAATAAGAATAAAGCGAAAGTCCTTGACACTTCACAAGTCAATGAAAATATATTTTACAACAAGGAAAGCCGGAATCAACGAGTAAACAAAGAAGATAGTCATAATAAAAGCATAAATGATAAATACTCATCTCACAATCAATCTAAATATTCTGACCTTGCTGAACAAAACACCAAAACAAAGCAGATGAAAAACAACACACAAAAATTATGAAACAATTCACAGCATTCAACTCTTCAATTTAAGACTAACTCTAAGAATTTATTGTTTTCGTCTTTGAATGGAAATACTTCTGAAGACACTACTACCCTCATTAACAAGACCATTACGCAAACACCGAATAAAATAGAGTTTATTGAAAATTGGGACAGTTGTTTACTTTTTCCAAATCAGGAAGTAAAAAAAGCGAAATCAATCTCAGGTGGAAAGGTTGACCTGAAATCGAGACTGGATTTCTACGGGTTTATTAGAAAGAATAAATGAAGAGATGTGATAAAAATACAAATGTTTTACAAGAAATATTATAGCAAACGCATTGATAAATATATACAAATCCAAGCGACATACCGAAGACATTGAGCCCAAAAGACATTGCAAAAACAATTAAAAATGCATAATGATATCATCGTGGCTTGCCCGGCTATGGAAGGGATCTTAAAGCAATTGAAAAGAAAATGAAATAAAAATGTATTGCACATATTAAAGGAAGGTAAATATATTTCAAAGGTCAAAAGGAAGAAAAGCATTATTGAAACCCATAATATCGACATTTGCACTGGAGGGAATATCTACTACAAAGAGCAATACGAGAAATTATGAGAGGATTATAATAAGCTGAGATACCAACTAAAAGGATTTGACGAAGCAAGTTATATACAAAGGGATTGAGATATTAACGATGATGTTAATGAAAGCATAAAATATCCCGAAAGTAATAGGGATACTAATACAAATGGAAGTAAACAGCATTTGTACAGGAGTAAAAAGCCTAACAAATGTAACTATACCGATAAGGATGAGTACAGTGAGGAGGAGTACAATGATGAAAACAAGTTTAAATTTCACGATGATAAAGTAACAATTAAAACAGAGAATCAGTTTACTTGACAGTCAAGGAAAGGCAACTGATGGAAAATTCCGATTACTAAATTTAAAAAAACGAGTGCGAAGATCACTATTTTCCCTGAAGGCAAATCACAAATGTTAGCTGAGTCTACTAGACGAAATAAATATGCTGAATATTTTGTCAGACACAACGTAGAATATCAGTCAATTAAATTTCAAATCTTATCAAAGGAAGATCAACGCTTAGTCAGTAATGAACCTCTCTGATCAAGAATTAATAATGAATCCCACGTGGAAGTGAAGAATAATATCGATAAAGTTAATTACTTTTCAAAGGTGATTCTACCCGTGAAACTAAATGATATAATTACAAGTCATGTTAAAATAGAAACACTGCCAATGATATTGAAGGAAATAGAAGATAAAGATCAAATAAATATACTCAATAAAAGAAATAACAACGTATTATCAACCGTGAAAACCAATGATAGAAGGATATTAAAATATTATTTCGATAAACTAAAACGAAATGTCTTGATCAAGGGAATAAATGATTATTACAGGAAGAAATACAATCTTGATAATATTGACAATGAGCGAGAGACTACGACTACCCTGAAGAAAACGAGATGAAAATCGAAGCTACCATTAAATCAGAAATTAGACTTTTCGGATGAACCTACTTCTCAATCAAAAATCAATCAATTATACACAGAAGGAGACAAGTTATGCACCATATCGTTCGGTAGTAACGAAGAGGAAGATAGCAAAATCCGAAACCTAAGCAGAAATTTTTTCACATGAAATCAAGAGAGACAATTTAGTTTATCTTATGTTAAAATACTCCCATATCAAATCAGTCATCGACATTATCTTTCCTCGCATACACACCGGAATTTCAACTCTTCGTTCCGAAGCTGCAAAGATAGTCCACATACGAAATCACATAAATTCCCAATAACGATCAACTCATGAAATAAGAAATTGAATTCATCAATGAACTGTGAAGGGCACAGAAGCTGCTATTTCCCAACGAAAGACGTCAAGTGACGTGTGTTATCAAAGCTCTACACTCATTACTATTGAAGAAAGTCGTTCAATCGTTGGAAAGACTTATTCGATATTGTTCACAATACAAATGCCATTCATTTATTCAGCTTCAACTCGGTGATTTTAGAAGGACCTTCCTTCACGTCAAATGTAAAGAATATATTAACAAATTGATTCCTTAGGAAATATTTGAAGCATTGGAGGCAGATTGTTAAAATCAAAGTAAAACGCAACGAAGCCCTCAAAAATTCAGTCTTGAATAAAACCCCGAGCAATGTTCAGTTTATGAATAGCCATTTATCCAATAGTTGAAGCCAATGAACTACCCCAGTGAAGCGTTTAGATTTTTCTGATATGTCATCAAAGAATATGAATACGAATGTAATAAATATAAAATACGTTCGTAATAAAGGTTCTAGTTCAAGGAAATCACGGCTCGATAATTCATTAACCTCGAATTCAGCGGTGAGCCATGACGGTTCAAGCACTAAAAGTTATAAAGGAATGAAAATCGTTCATAAAATAATAATAAATAAACAAGTACTTCCTGCTTCAATGGACAATTCAATGTCAAGTGGTATTAGTACAAGCTCTAATAATATCCTCCTCTTGAAATTCCGGAAAATGAACGAAATTTATTGTAATAATTTATTACGGATTTGCTTTAATTCATGGCGAGAAAGCAGTGCAGCAATAAAACGAGTTCATTCCAGGAATTGAATACGATTGCTATCTAAAGCCGCTATCAATAGGGCATCTTTGAAATCAAGCGAACAGATAAGCAATTTTAATCAACATTTATACTTACAGCAGTATTTCGATTCATGGAGGTTTATTGTAAAATCAATTGTATTGAGAAATGAGATGCTTTCACATAGAAAAAGAATGAATGTCAATAAAAATAAACGTCATAAGAATATTGGGAAAAGACCCTTGAAAGCTTGAAATCAGACGAAATGAATTGAATGAAGAAACAAAATCTTATGAAAACTAATTAATAAAATAAGGTGAAGATGCACTTTTATACAGTGGAATAAAGTGAAAATTATGGATATTTTACTTGTTTTGTCTTCTTTAAAAAGCAAGAATGTGAGGTGATTGAAGTTTTTTTTGATTTGCTTTAATTTGTATATTAATAGGAGGGTGATAAAGATTAGAAATATCGATGATAATGTTCAAAGACAATGGTTGTGAGGTAATTATTTAAGGAATTGGTGTATACAAGTCGGGAAAAGATAGAATCGCTTGTATATCTTATATTATAGATATCATATTATTAAGTGCTAAAAAATTGTTTAATTAATTTTGGATGATATCTCAATCTGCACATGTTGACTCCTGTACATTAATGGTAAGGAGTATGAGTTTATAGGGAAGTGAAGGCGGAAAAGGCTGAATATTTATGTTGGCAGAGATGAGGTTATTTAGGGATATTATTTGGAAATACATTTAATATGACTCGGAAAGCTAAAGAAGATAAAAGGAGATGCTTGAGAGATATTGTATTGTGAAAGGTTAACACTAAAAGTTAATATGTCAATATTACACAGTATTTACTTTTGTCTTTTCTTATTTGGCTATCTCTTGCCTACTAGGAATTGGTATTATTATTACGATGGCAGTTATTAGTATTTAGCTGGATCTTTTAAGTAATTTGTATTGTTCGATTTCTTATTTTAGTAATTATAGTTATTCCTGTTTTGTCATATAAAAATCTTAAATTTGTTGAATTAAAACTATAAAAATAGGTGGGTTTTAATTCAGGGAATATTGACATTTGGTTCTCATGAAGAAGAAATTGGGGACAATATTAGATTTTCATATTATTTATCTCATTTGTCCGGCTGGTTTAAGCAGATTTTTCAACATAAAATATTATAATTTCAAATCAAAAAGTAGTAAAGTAGAAAATAAAATGGTTCTATCTTTCTTTAAGAATATCCAAAAGAAACTATTTGGAAATTCACGTATAAACTAATGTGACAAAACCAAAGAAGAAAAAAGACAAGAAAAGACATAAGAAACAAGAAGAAATTTGAATACAAAACAATCTAAACAAATTATATAAATATCTTATTTTTTAATTATTTATTTACTAAATTTATTTAATATAAACAATACTTATTTATTCCTCATCTCTTTTCTTTTTATCGTAATTATTCTTTAAATATTTTATTTCTTTCTTTCTTTTTGTTTAAATAAATCGTTTGTTCATAGCTTTTTAGTTCCTAATCTTACTTACTTATTTATTCTCATATTTACATTATTATTTTTATGTTTTAATAAATTCACCGACTTTCGATTGTTTATATTGTCGAATCCTTAAATCTATTCATTCCTAACTATACATTTACTTTTGTTGAAAATATTCATTCTTTTTCTTTTGTTTATCATCAACGGGTTTTTCCTTCTCCGGTTTTCCGGCCGGTCTATACATAAATAGCATAATGTGATTTATCAATATCAGCATTAGTATTATTTCTTTATATCTTTATTCATTTGATTTTAATTTGTTGAAACGTATAAGTCTCAAATGAAGGCCATATTATCAACTAATAATATGAAAGTCTTATCAGACTGATTCAAAGGAAGATATTCATATCCTACACAAATAACTACATATTAAATAAAAATGTTTAAATATACCTATTTTAAATAATAGTCAATGCCTAATACAACCATTCTATTCCAATGTTATCTAATAAACATTCTTCCACACCTTCACCGTGCAATCAAAACCACATGAAACAACAATATCATTTTTCAACATTATTAAACTATTTACTCCCGCGTTATGGCTTTCAACTGAGAACTTACAAGCCTCACTACTCAGATCCCATCCTTTCATGCTCTCTTCGCTAGAACCAGTCAACAATGAACAGTCACTTAATTCCACGACCGAAATGCACCATAAATTATGACATTTAAATTCCATTTCAACACAGTAGTTATTAACATTAATAATCCGAACAAACGACGAACCCCCAACCGCAAGTCTCCCATCATTTAACTGGATGATCGAATTATTACTAGCGGTGAAAATATTTTTCATCGTTTCAAGGCAACGATAACCCTTATAGTTGTTCTCGGAATTAACATCCCAAAATTTCAAAGAGTTATCACCTGCACCGCTTACTCATCGAAGATCTTTTCACTGCATCACATTCCTGATGAATTTATTATGTTCTTCTAATGTCGCTTGTAGGTTATAAGCCAGTGGATCTTTAATATTCCATATTTTAATCGTACGATCAAATGAACAAGACGCGATGTCACCATTTGATAACACGATACACTTTGAAATTTTATCATCATGCGCTGGGATTGTATTCAAACACTCATCGTTGTCAAAGTCGTTTCAATCCCAGATCTTCAGTAGTTTATCTTCCGATGAGGATATCAAATAGTTGTTATCTTTAGTTAATATTTCAGCAACTGATGTAACTTCTCCTGTGTGTCCACTATACGTTTTAAGCAGCTGATATTCTGGCATTTGATATATTTTTATCGTTTTATCCGCCGAACATGATGCTCACCGGTTACTCGACAACTCAAGTCACCCTCTGACAGCGCCTTGATGGTCATTGATAACCTTCACTCACTCTCATTTCGAAATGGATGATTTAATCACATAGTTCTTCTTGTAGAACTTAAGTAATCCTTCCGCAAGGTCTTTCAAATCTTCTTTTTCAGGGATATCATATTTAGCGAAATTAAAATTCGTATTTGATATCACGTTGCTTCAGCTGTGGTAGTCAGGTAAAGGCATGTTCAACATTGCGTAGTTATCCATAATTAACCTGACGCTTTTAAATAACTCTTCGTTTAGTTCCTTGTTTGTGCTATAAGCTTCCTCTATATCAATAACATACTTTTCAAGCCTCCGAATTTCGATTTGCAGTTTCTCAATTAAGAACTGCTTTGAAAGTTTGTAATTCACGCGCACGTTGTTCACTGCTGATTCAAAGAGTTTATAGAGCTCATCCATTTTAGTATTGTCAATGATTTTATCGGAGACGGTTGAAATCATATGCTTTGGGAAGGAGGTTTCGTGTATATCATGACAGTCTTTACATAGGTTAATATTGCATTCCGTGCAGTTACTATAATATTCCCGTGTCGAATGTTCACTGAGGTTGCATTTTGTTTTCGTTATTTTCGAGAAGTCAAGAACTTCAGAGCTTCGTAAAACGGTATTTATATAATCCGTCAAAAAGTATTTTTTTATCTGATTATTCGTGCAAGGGCATTTTAGAAAGACATAGTTTTTATTTTTTTTGATATGCTGGCGAAACGAGGGAATGCTCCTTTTGCAGTTCGGGCATATGATTAAGTGCTTTATATTTGGTCGTGCTGTTGGAGAGGATTGTGAATCGTTTTCCATTAAAATAATATGAATAATAATGATATGGTTAAATTAAATAAACAATGATGAATATTAGAGAATTAAGCTTTAATGTCCTTTATTTTGATCGGTTTTAAAAGTTATGATTCATCGATTTTAAAATCGCTCTGAAACGCAAGTTTTCCCACCAATCGAGTGTGTAAGCTTATATTTCATTTCATACTATGGTTTAAAATATTCTTATTTTCCTCCTCAACATCTCATAAATTATATTTCGTATATCCCATTTCATGTCTCTTCCCACTAGTAACCTCAATTCAAGTCAATATAAAATACATATTTCATATTCTTCCCTGCGTATAATTGAATAATAGTCTATGAAAGAATAATACACTAAACTCGGGGAAGTAGATTTTATCATTAATAGAATTTATTTTATTGCTTATGCTTGTGACGTTGTCCCGAATAAGGGGGAACACTATTTTTAATTCGACCTTGTAAGGGGTCTTCAACTCGATTTTAAGTTCATCCACGAATAAAATGTTAAAATTATAATTCAATGACACTTTTGTGAACTCGAAATATGAATTCGAATAGTCTTTTGGATCTGACGATTGGTTCTCGAAAAATGGACTTAAAAGAGAGATTGAATACTTTGCCTCAACGGGTCAATGATCACTTTGCCTGATATCCCCTAGTGAATGGTAGAACTTGCACTTTATTTTATGGTTAGTTTTTCATCATATTCGGTCACACCACGACGGACTTTGATTTTCTTTATTATTGTATTCCTGGATTTCCTTGAGCTTATCAATTGTGTTCCGTCTGTTGGGTTTATAGTTATCTTGAAATGATTTGATTGAGAATATGGAATTATCTAAGTTGTTATTATTATTATTATCATCGTCGTATTTGCTTTGCTCAGTGGTGTGCTTTGGGAAAGGTAAACTGTTCCTTAGGTTATCCCCTGTATATGTTTGATGTCTTGAAATAGTATCGAGCTTATTAATATCTTCCGTGGACTTACTTTTTTTGGTTCGTCGGTAAGTCGGGAAGAACAAAATATCAGGTTCTGTATATCATGTGAATATATTATTCTTGTTTTTTTCCTTGAGTAGTTGGTCTTTTGTCATTAACACACTAATTGGGTTTTTATTATTTTTTCATACATCTATCGTCTCTTGGAATGGCAAATCGATACGATAGTTCATATCGCCTCACCAAAACATATAGTCGGCATAGATATCGAATTCGAGGTAAGGCGCAGATACGACCTTAATAAGCTTGATTATATTTTTTGCCATTTCATTTCTTTCCAGTACCTTATACGGTTTTGGCGCGAGATGACAATTTGCGAATACAAAATTATAATTGCAAAAGGAAAAACTTATTCACATTCCACCTTTGTTGCCGATCACATTACCAAATCCCAAAGCTTTATTCGAGCAGAAAACATTATCAACTCAAGGAAAAAGATCTTTTTTTATAAACGCAATTTCAAACATTTGCCACATGACAACCCCAGCTATTGGCTGAAATCCGTAATTATTTAATACTGTGCTTCAGCGTTTCTCCCATTCCGATTTTTTGAAAACACCACACTCTTGAACACCTATTACAATTAAGTCTACGTTTACTCATTCTTCCTCCATGAAACAACTGAGCATGACATTCGGGAAGGCGATGTTTGCTAAATTCCATGTTATTATATTTATATTAAGGTCGATAATTTGCCGGGCTTTAAACCGAGGATTTCTATTCAAGATTACGTTGTACAATAACGACCGGAATAAAAATTTATCCATTCAATCAATGAATGTTCACGTTAAACTCGGTGAACTCGAAGAGGAGTTGAAATAGACAGTTAGTTCGGTTTGGTTTGTTTTTGACGATTCGATTTTTTCAATGAAATCTATATAGAATGTCTTTGCACTATTATTACTTGATGAAGAAATAACAAAACAATTTGATTGTGTTGATATTTTTCACGTGTTCGTGTTTTTCCGACAGAAAAAATTAACCTGTAAAATATCAAATGTGAACGTAATTTCACTGGTGACATTTATGGATGAGCGTTTTGGAAACTTCCAATTGTCAAATATTAAAAATTCATTTTTATTGAGATTGTTGCCCTTAAAGACCCTGATTTTCGTCTCAGAATTTATTTTTAAGTTTTGATTTCATTGAATTGTGTTCTTGTGTTCATTGGCAACATGTGAATCGATATGGATAGAAGGTTGTTTGATTGTGTAATATAATAAATTTCAAATACGATGCCTTAAAGTATGTTGATAAAAATAAAAATGTGGATAATCTCCATTCGAGTGCACTAGTTGCAGTATATCTATAGTGTAATATATCAGTCTTTTTTTAAAACTTGATATAAATTTAGCTTTTACAAATAGTTGAAGGGGTTTATTCATGAGAAATAGTTCATGAGATAAGGTTGGAGTTAAGGCGCTGTAGGTGTTTATTATTGTATTGAAAAAGATATTTCTCTCGTTTTTATGAAAAAAAGTGATGTAAAGAGAAGAATGCTGTTGATGTAACTGCACGCTGTTGCGTTTTTCTTTGGTGATTGATATTATTTTACTTCTTCGAATATATGATCATTGTGATTGTTCTTTAGAATAACGGGAAAATTGGAGGGAAGGTCCAGTATCTTTTATCCAGAATAGGTCATTGCTTATTAAGCAGATAAAACTATTCTTCAGCTCATTATTCATTTATTATTATTATTTTATTGCTATTGTATTAAAAACAACAACAATAATAAAAACGTTTTTATGTGATTGTTATTTATATCGTTGCTACTTGGGTATAAATTGAAGAAGTATTTTTTGTTTAGTTTTACTTTTCTGAACGTTGTAAAAAATTGACTTTCCAAATGATATAATATACAATGTTTTATACTATTATTATTTAATATGAAGCTGAGGTGGTTGATACCATAAAAGTAAGTAAATAAATAATTGTTTTTTTATATTTCATACACGTTTTTGATTTTATTATTCTATAATACAAATACTATGATTTATCTTTTTACTTTTTACTTTCATCTTTATATTTGTTTATTTATCTAAATATTTATTTTTATTAAGCTTGGGGATTGGGGATTGGGCCCAATCCCCAATCCCCAATCCCC
>JAWNBB010012538.1:0-10575 GCA_036325645.1 Balantidium ctenopharyngodoni
AATCCCCAATCCCCAATCCCCAAATACAATCATAAAAAACAAGTCAGACAATACCAATACAATAAACCAAGTATATACTAAAAAATAAAAGAAGAAGAAAATAATAAATAATATAAATAAAATAAAATAAAATAAATTAGACAACATTAAAACACTGACGAACCGTGAAAAATCGAGGATTTATTGAAAAGTTGAGAAAGGGAGATAGATGATCAATGAGATTACAAAAAAAAAATTATAGCCTTCCAATATCAGAGTCAATTCAAATTTATAAAAGAAAAATCAATAGTAATTTATATAAATTAAATTTGTTTGTCTATTTATTACGATTGCTGAAACACTTTCAAATTAAAAAGTACTTATTTTCTTTGAATTTCTTTGATCTTTCCTAAATAGATGATATTGACATTAAAATTACACTTAACAATGATTAAATTTTTTCTTATAAATTTATTTTTAAATTAATTTAAAAAATTATTAATTTTATTAGGTTACTTATTTTTCTTATTTAAACAACTTGATTATTAATTCATTTAATAACAAATCAAAATCAAATTTAAAAAATGAACAAAAACAAAAATAAAATTACACGCCAAAAAGCGAGTTCAAGTCATACCACCAAAGCAATCCACGAACACGACAGCGAAGGTGAATCTGATAATGATTCAATTAATATGAACAACTTATCCAAGAAGATACCACAGTTTCAACTTTACAAGATGAATGTTGAAAATTTCAAATCCTTTGAAGGCCGCCATGAAATAGGACTTTTTAATTATTTCACTGTTGTTCTTGGTCCTAATGGAAGCGGAAAATCAAATATTATCGACGCCATCTGCTTTGCTTTGGGTATGACGCTTCATTCTCTACGTACGAAAAATTTAAAAGATTGAATTTATAAATCCCTTAACCAAGAACTCCAAGTAAAAAAGAATTGTTTTGTGGAATTAATTTTCCTCGATGACCACAAAGTCGAAGTTTCCTTTAAGAGATCAATCAACTCAAATGCAAATCATTACTTTTTTAATGGAAATAAAGTAACCTGAGAAGACTTCATTAAGCAGTTAGAGATGAGAAACATTCCAGCGAACACTCTTTATTTTATCCTAGGTCAAGGGGCAATTGATTCTTTGTTGTCCAAGAAAAATGATTTATGTGAAACTATAGATTTACTCTCTGGTTCTTCCGAATTAAAAGAAGAATACAACACTCTAGTCAACGAGCTCTCTTCAAAAAAGGAAGATATAAATAAATTATTTACCCAGTTAAATTCTATTAAAGATGATAGAAACAAAGTCAAAAACCAAATCGAAAATGAACATTCATACAATGATTTGATTGAAAAAATCAACACTCTAATTCGTAAAATTTATCTTTTCCGCCTTGCAGAACAAGACACTCTCATAAATAGCTATAAAGAAAATATCTTGGAAAACGAAAAAGAGTTAAAAAACGTTCAAGATGATAAAAAGACAATTTTAGCTGAAATCCAAGAAAACGACTGAAAAATTAAACGTAAAGAAAATGAAATGAAGGTAATTTTCGAGGAAAAAACGAATTACAAAATGAAAATTGAACAGTATAAAAATCAAATTAGCGCTGTTGTCGAAAGCACCAAGAAGTACGAAACGGAATTATTTAATAAAATATCGTTTTTGAATCAAATGAAGGAGAATCAGAAAAAGAAAACAGAGAAAAAAAACCATCTTCTCTATCTGCAAGACAATTGAGAAAATGATATCAATGAGATTAAGAAGATACTTGAAAGTGAAGCCGACACTAATATAACTCAATTAACGAAAGAACAAATCAATGAATATAAGAGTATTTCACTTTCGCTTCAATCGACAACATTTAATCAAACGAAAGAAAAAGATGCACTGACTGCAGAGATTATCGAGTTATACTCAAAGAAAAATTGATTCGAAAAATCGCAATTACAACTAGAAAATCAAAAATGAAAAATCGACGCCGAAATCCAAAAAATGGAAAAAGACGTTGACACAACAAAAGAAGAAATTAAAGAAATGACGAATGTTATAAAGGATCAAAAGGATAAATACGCAAAGTGAACCGATAAAGCAAATGAACTTCAGAAACTGTATCATGCAGTATATTCTACTCTCCAGAACAGCTGAAGTGATTTATCAAAGAACAAAGTAGACACATTTGAAAATAAAAAGAAACAGAAGATATATGAACTAATGACTAAAAACGAAAAAATTTATGGATTTTGATACGAACTTATCACTCCTCTTCATAAAAAGTTAGAACTTCCAATCAAAGTCAGTTTAATTAAATACCTAAATTTCCTCATTGTTGAAGACACTGAAACCGCATTAGTAGTATCAGATGAAATAAAAAGCAAAGAACTAAATTGCGATGTTTTAGTATTAAGTAACATTCCTAGAAATGAATTGGATGAAAGTGTGAGACTAAAGCTCGGAAATTTAGGGAATTTGATCTCTGATTTAATCGATTGCAAAAAGAAAGGGCTAAAAAACGCTATTAATTTCTTCCTTAAAGATATGGTTCTATGCAATGAAGTGAGTCACGTTAAATGAATTAAAGAAAAAGGATTTAATTCGATAATTTTGCAAGATGGTACCATTTACAAGAAAACATCAGTTACTGGTGGTAACTATAAAAACCTAAGTCAATTTAACTTTATGTACTCTTCTAATAGTAGTGCAACGTCTGAAGAAGTGAAAAATAATATCAAAAAAGAAATCGAGCAGCTGACTACTCGTTGAAAAGAAGTGCAAGCTGATATTACGAAGAATGAAATCGATCTTCAAATCAAAATAAAGTTACTTGATAATCAGAATCATTTGAATATTATGGAACAGAAATGAAAAGTCAAGCTCGCTGAACTGAGTAAGGAAGAGAGTAAATGAAAAGATATTAACTTTCAGCTTAATTCAGTGGAAATAAGCATTAAAAGTATCGATAAAACAATTGCTGGAAATAAAAACAAAATCATTATAATTGAAAGTGAAATTTCAAAAGTCAGAGATGAATATTACAACTCCTTTTTAACCACATATCACATTGAGAACCTTGACGATTTCCAACAGTTCTCCTTGACGGAAATCAACCGTCTAAGCGAAGAATTAAAAAACAAAGAAGAAAAAAAAATATCTATTCTTAACAAGTGAAATATTCTTGAAAGCACCGAAAAGACATTAATAGCGATGCAATCCGACCTTGATAACGATAAGGAAGCAAAGGAACAATTAGAAGCCGAAAAGAGAGCACACGAACATGGATGAAACACAATCATCAAAGAATTTGAGGAATATCAAACTAAAAACAGTGGGACAATTTCATACATCGAAGAGTTAAAAGTCAAAATCAAAGCGAATTACGAAAGGATCAACGATGTCGATAAGCGTATCCGTAACCTTTGAAAAAGTAGAATTGAAACACAACATAAGATTATAACTTCATATGCAAATAAACGAAATATTATCAACGAGTCTAAAATAGATAACGATAAGCTATTAAAAGATTTAGGCGATATCTATAAAAATTCTTCCGTGATTCTATCTTTGAACGTAGATATGAAAAAATATATTCTTCGCAGTGTTATCGAGGAGAACAACGCTGATAATTGAATTATAGATTATCTTGACATAGAAAAGAAGAAGAAAATAACAGAACGTACAGCTGAGGAAATCAAAGAAATGATATCTATTAAAATGGACAAGCTTTCGAATATGCTTAAGGATATTGAAAAATACGTAAAATCGATCTCATTAAATGAAGAAGAATCTAATGAGTTAAAGGATAAGCAAAATGTTTGAGTTAAACAAAAGAAGGAATTAGATTACAAAATAGCAAGTCTTGTTAAAGAGCAGGATACTTTAAAGGAAAGCCTTGCGAGCAATAAGAAGGAGCGAAAGCTAAAATTTGATAAATTTTTTGATAAATTAAAAGAGGAATTAATTCAAGTATACAAGAAATTGACTACCAGTGATAACTTCCCTGGAGGAACTGCGTTTATTTACAATACTAATGAAGATGAACCTTATAATGGTAATGTATGCTATTTACCAACTCCTCCAGGAAAACGTGTGATATATGATATTGATCAATTATCAGGTGGAGAAAAAACAATTGCGATTCTTAGTTTATTAGTAAGTTTGCAAAGAATATCTAAGACACCATTTCTCATTCTAGATGAAGTAGATGCTTATTTAGATCCGGAGCATGAGCATATATTAGAAAGATTATTTATGGAATTGAAAAATAAGTATCAGGTTATTCTTGTGACTCATAAATCTACGATTTTCAGATCCGCGCAGACTTTGATAGGTACGTATTTTAATAAGAAAAAGTTTACTTCCATTCCTATATCAGTTGACTTAACCACTATCGTGTAGTGGATAGTCCTTTTATATATACTTCGAATAATCAAAACGAACTATTTTATTTAAAATAACAAAGTTATATTAATGTTTATGTCTTTATTCTTTATTACTCTCTGGGCTTATTAATACTGTAAAGGATCACAATTTGAATGGTCAATAAAAGCTATGAAATTAGTATATATATTTATTTATATATCTAATTATAACCTAAATTCTTTTTAAATATAAATCAAACACAAAAAATCGTCTTCATATTCCTATATCTTTAATTCAAGAAACCTACAAAAATATTGAAAATAAACATTATACTATTTTAAAATATCATTTATTTCATTAATAATCTATCAATTTCCTTCTTTAACAGATTCTGGTGGCTTTTATACTTAATCAATATCTTTTTAAAGATTCAATTCATATTTTCAAAATAAACCACATATATAGCAGCAATATTAGCTATTCGATTATCACTTCTCTTTCTATAAAAAGTAATACATCCCAAGCAGAACGGTGAGAATCAGCACCATAATTACCGTTGCAATTATCAGACTAAACCCTTCTTTTTTCTTCTTCTCTTTTTTCATCTTATCTTTTAATTCTTTCAACTCTGAATTAATGAATACCTTATAATTAAAGTCCTTCATTATCGGTGTACTTAACTTATCCAGAAACATTTTTTTCATCTTCACTTTTGAATTATTTTGAATTCAATTCAAAACGAAATTCTGGTTTATTATTTTCATAAACTCATTGCCTATAGTTTGGAGGGTTGATATATTCCCAGAGTTATTTATACTGCCGACGTTCTTGTCCATTTCGTTGGTAATACTGTGAATCTCCTTCAATTCAATATCAGTGTTACTATCACTGTTTTTCCAAAAATATGTTTCTTCCTCGTAATACGACTTATAGAGCTGTTTTGCTGCGTGGTTCATTTCCTCGATTTTGCTTCTTCTTCAATTAGAAGTATTTTCCTTCAGTAAATGTTCGTTTCAGTTATTCTCTCGGAAGTTTTTGATTGTGGCAATTGATTTTTTTTGACTTGTTCAACTGGTTTTCTTCCTTTGATTAAATCACTCAGAACCTTTCCCTCGTATACATTTCATATTATATTGAAAGCTTTGCCTATTAACGAAACTGTCCGTTGTGTTCCTATTTATATTGTTACTGTTAATGTGATTAATACTTGGTCTTCAATTGATTTTCCCTACTATAACAAGGCTCAGATCATTACTTAACTGATTTATTTCGTTCTCGGAAGAAGACTGCGAAGCAAGTTTATCGTCGATTCTACTCGTAGAAAAGAACAAATAAATACTGTTTGTTTTATTTAATTTCATGACTTTACTTCGGATTAGTGTTTTGAGCATTGTATATTCATTTTCAAAATGTGGAGAATAAGAGAAATTGTCGAATGAAGTAAAATTCCTAAATTCTTCCCATTTAATATCTTCTATACAGTTCTTGAACTTATCTTGCAAATAATCAAACGCAAGCTCTTCGATTGAAGTTAATATTCCATTGATATTTAACTGAAAATCAAAGTAATTTTTATTTTTCTCGATCCAGATTTCCTTTTGTCCAATTGAGTGAAACATTTTAAATTCTTTGATTATGTATAAGTACTGTCACATCTCTTGGCTTTTACTGCAGATATTATTCCATAATGTGATCATTGTTTTTATCATCAATATGTTCAAATAGTCAAAGCTCATGCTGCGAGAGATTTTTATTTCGGCGTATGTTTGAATATTATAACTACTCATTACAATATTAAATGATGTTTTTACCCACGCTTCTTTTGAAGTTCATTTCACGTATCACGGGTTAGGAATTTCTTGGAAAGAGGTAATGTGAATCTCATGGTAAATCTTCTTGCTAAACTTATAAAAGTTGATTATACGTAAAGAGGATAATTCGCGGAATTCAGGGTATGATTCTATCAGTTGAGAAATGATTTTTGCTTCGAATAAGTCAGATTTGTAATCAGTATCGTTAAGAAGAGTTATTTGAAATTGTGTTTCAGGATATATTATGATTTTGTTTTCGAATCAGTTGATATTGTTGTTTATGTAATCATCTTTTGTGTAATTTAAGGATTTGTTTATGTAATCGTCGCTGTTTGTTAGGTTTTTTTTCATGATATATAAAGGGTAGTATTAAATAGATGAGAATATATTAAAATTATTATTTTTTAAGAAGAATATATACTTTTATTTAATGTTTTAGTGTCTTTTATCAGATTGGTTGGTCAGTTCTAATTCATTAATTAATGTTCATTATTGTTTAGTTTATTTAAGATGTACCGAAACGTATGTATATAAAATTACTTTTCCTTTAATAAACAACATGATTAGCAACTGAATAAAATTTATCATTATTTTTTTAAAATATATCTTTAAAAACATTCAATACACTCTTATACTGATTTATTAAATAAACTTTTAATAAAAAAAATGGATAGGAGTAAGAGATTCCCAGCCTAAACCAAACAGACTTCAAAGAACAACAAATTATAACAAGAATCAAACCTAAGGAAATCTGATATGGATACTTTCTGGGAAATTTCGAGACAAGGCAACAGGAACAAAAACAAAATTAAAGGTATAACTTATCGATAAAAAAAAAAAAATCTAAAACTGTTGGAGACACCAATAACAAACAAGCACTATGCCCTAATATAAAATGTTACATTTGCTCCCAATACGGTCATATAAAAAAGAACTATTAAACAAGGAAAATAACACAAATACAAAAATTACTTATCTAATTGACAACCAAAAATCCCGGAAAAACCAAAGAACAATCCCACCGAAAACGTAGTAAAATACCGCATTGAAACAAATCAAACTGGGTCACAATATATTAAGGTCTCGAGCCGCGAAGTGAGCTTAGGAAAAAAGCCTTTAAGGGATTGAAACATCCTACAAACCTTCTTGAAAACAAATAAAGCAGGATACTCCAATTAAAACGGAATTGATTTTGTAATCCAACCCTTGTCAATGCAAAATAGATGGAGAATTGTTACATGGGGACATTGTCGAAGAGAACACAACAGAATCATTCATAAGGATTCATTGATAAACCTGTACCAATTTAAATATTGGTGAGAATGGTACGATGAACTCGAGTTCTGAGAGTTTTGGGATTACTAACTGCCACGGACAATGTGGAACATTTTATGATATCTAAAAGCGTTGTCCACTAAAAAGCAGCTCGCAAGATATTTCTCTAGTTTAAATAGTATTATAATAGACAATAACAAACTTTTAATATTAAAAGCTAGAATTATTTCATAATCTTGTTTAATAACAACTAAGTTTTATAATCTCTAAATAATTATTTATTTATGATCAAATTCTCGTAAAACAATAAACACCAGGTCAAGTCCGAAATCAGTCCAAGCATTTGATTCATCTTTAAATTGAAATGTTAACATTAATTCATATTCCGTTTTCGAATAATTATCCATTTTATGATTATATCATTCTTCGACTGATATAGTTATTGATTCTTCGTAAATTTCGTTTATATCAATATCCCTCTGTCATTCTTTGGGCTCTCTCATAAAAAAATCGCTTGAATTGGAAAACATTAATCTACAATTCTCTTTTGTCCATTTATTCTTTCCTCTGTTTTTCACTTTTACAAATAATTTAATCTGATCTTCTCAGGTCTTTATTTGAAATCTTCGGTCCGAATTTAAAGTTAAATTTTCAAGAACAAATCTCCCATCATTTGTTGAATCACATTTTTTCTGCATCGAATTATGTTCAAGGATATTCTCATAAAAAGAGTCATCATCAAAGAAGCTTTTAGCTTCTCGTTGTTGAGTTGAATTGCGATTATCAAAAGCACTTATTTGATTTTCAGGGATTTGATTGATTGGCATTTGATTATCATCACATATAACCGTCAAATTATTTTCTTTCGTTTCCATCGGAGTGATAGTGTTATCGATGTTACTTTCAAAATTAGATAAAAAAACACTTTTGGTCACACTTTGTGATAAAAAAGAATTATTTTTTTTGTTTTTCGCAGCATTGGTTTGCTTTAATAATAGTATACTAGAGCATTTTTCGCAAATATTCGAAAGCATAGTTTTTGCTTCTTTTGGTTTATGACTTTGTCTTTCACAAAATTCACAAGTAAAGGAATTGTTTTCAATCTCTTTTAGTTTATTGATCAACTCCCTCTCATGGTAATTCGCGTAAAAAGAGTCTGTATTGATGATTAAATTTATGTTTGATTTATGAACATCTCTTCGTTTTTGTATTTTCTCAACTTGTTCGTTTTTATATTTTTGAATATCTTTGCTAATTGTTTCAGACAATTGCAATAGTTTTGGTTGAAGAGCAGCTATATCTTTTGACAATAGCTCTTGAGCATTTCATGTATTTTGAGATTTTTTTGGTATTTTAAAGATTTTCGGTATTGAAGGTAACTTTAGAAAATCAGAATACACTTCAGGAGTGTCGATGATGATTTGCTTTTCTTCTTTTTCTGCAATGATGAAGTAATTGTTCATACCATCGTTGCTGTATGAATGACATTGTTTTAAGAAGTCTGCAAAAAAAATTGGAAATGATTGAAAGACGATTTCCTTTTTAGAATCTATTTGCATTTTTATATTATATAATGATGCTAAGACTTATAAGAAGTATTAACTATAATTAAAAATAATAATAAAAATATGAATATTAGAATATTATGTAATAATAAAAAATAATTGATTAACTATTTGTGATATAAAGTAGTTAATATGATGATATCTATTTTTTGGATTAAATTTCACCTAAATTTATAAATTAATGATATTAAATATCTAGCGAACAAACAAAATACTCTTTTTTATTTACTGTATTATTTTCTTTTCAAATGAGACATTAAAAATATTTTCCGAAGAGTTTAAGTTGTTGCTTTCATATCTCCCTCATTGCTATGAAGTGCTCTATTCTCATACTATTAAAAGAAACCAAATCATATCCAACCCAGTTTGGTGCAAAGCACAGAATTATTATTATTTAATCAATTACTCTTTCTCTGGTTAATTCTTGTGATTCTTCTACTGATTTCTGCAGCTTCTTCTTTGATGCATGTTTCAATAAATAATACAAAAAACATAGTATGATTTGCTTTACTCAAATGAATAGTTTATTTATTTTATAGTAAATTTTAAATTTAATAAGAGATAACTATAATATAAATGATAAAAAAAATTTGGACAATGAAAGTTCGAGAGAAACACAGTTGAAACATCCTGAATGCACATCTAGGAGGTATCCAAAGAAAGGAAAGAGAGAATTCAACAATCTACGAAAAAAAATAAAGAAAACGGAGAAGAAATCAACCCAGCATATGAATAAAAGGAGCAAACCTCATTAAATACAAGAATTCCGCCAGAACCTGCTGGAAGTGCAAATCAACAACCAGTATCCAAATATTCTGATGCATTCGTTGCTCTAACTATAATAAACGAGGGTACACCGAGAAACAATGCGAATCTAAACAAATATATAAATTATTCCAAATTCTTCATATACTTATTAAACCAAGAAAAAAATCACAACGCGAAAGTACTACCGAAGGAGAAATTGTTCAAGATATTCAACATTCAAAATTCTAAGACAACGATAATAAAAGATGTTTAACATTGCAAGATAAAGCACTTAATATATACAATGCCTCACAGGTTGGGAAAACAAATGAGAATTGTCGAAAACTTATTTAAACTCGATCACTCAAACGGTTTTTATATTCAAACTATGTCAATATTCATACGATGGAGAAATATTGCGAGGAATCGGTTAATAAAACAACACAAACCTCAGAATCAAGAAATAAAACAAAAAAGGGATAATTATTATGAATCCCTTCTGTTTTAGTGTACTCAGTACCTTTTCCAAGTTCTTTTCTTTTACTATTTGATCCTAATCAAATTATTTGGAATTTTCCGCAATCTTCATATAAACTTAATTAGTTGAGTGAAGTCTATATCCTTTAAGCCCTTCTTTGAAATCACTTTTCCTTTCGTTTGCTTTGGTTCTGTTTGAGTTGTTTTCCTTTATCGGTGTTCACTTCAGGTCCCCATTTTGTTTTTTTATTCATTAATTATTATTGTTAGGTAATATAGTTATTATTCTAGTTATTCCAAAGCGTATGCTGGAGGTTGGGGATTGGGCCCAATCCCCAATCCCCAATCCCC
>JAWNBB010012569.1:0-11794 GCA_036325645.1 Balantidium ctenopharyngodoni
GGGGATTGGGGATTGGGGATTGGGCCCAATCCCCAATCCCCAGGTATAGTTATCATCATATTATAATTAAGGAATAACTAATAACAATCAACAAAAAATAAAAAATAAATCGAAGATAGAAAACGGAGATTCAAAGCAAACACGACAAAAGGATCACATAAGCACACACAAAGAGAAGATGTGAAAAGGAACTCATTGTACTGAACTGCACAACTGAACAATACCATAAGATAGTATCCTAATAAAAGCCACTCTCATTTACTTGTTTTGGATAAATATTTTTATTTCATTATCTGATGCGATAATCTCCCGATTATATGATTATAGAATACCTAAACGATTAAATAAAAATATAAATATAGTATAATTAAAGGACATAAACATAAACATCAAAACAATAATATATTATATTTCTTATTTTATTTCCTTGAGTTTCCCATTATACTCTGAATTTTTTTTTCTCCTGACTATCTATAGTGGAGATATTCTCGTTTCAACTCTTTGTAATTTAAAAATATATTTTATTCTAGTTATTTAATTCACCTCCTTTGCATTTAATTTCATTCAAATTAACTCTTTGTTTTGTTTTGTCTAGATCTTAGTATGTAATGCACTCGTAAATATTCTTTTCTTCAGCAATTGTTCTGGTATTTCCGTCTTTTTAACCATATACTTTTCATAATTCAATTCTTCATTTACTATCTTTTTGTACGTTTCCTCCACCCTGTTTCAAATACATTTTTTTTTCTTCTTTGATATCAAGGTTACCTGATCTATCATTTCGTATTCTCATTCAATATTATTATCTTGATTAGTTCTCTTAATTCAACAATTCGATTTCAGTTTTCTATTATAATCCTTCATAATTTCGAACAGATGTTTTACATTTTAATTGTTCATTATATTAACAAGTTCCCGTGTTTTGAGTTGAATTAACGATTAATCTCACATATACCATTTGATCGTACGCTCTCATATTCCCTCGTTATGCAAAGGAGCCAACGTATTATTTACATATTTTATTGTTCTGTTTTTGCAATCAAGATATGAGTGGGTTCAATCGCGTCCTGTATTTATCAACAAACATTTGTAGTTGTCGATATCATTCCTCCATAATTGAATTAAAGTATCATTGTTGTTCTCCTTGTTTCAAGATTCTTTTTTTGCGATGTCATGAGATACTCATTGAAACAAACTCGTTTTAACGATTGAAATATTCATAATAAGATCATTAACGATACTGATGAGATCAGCACCAAAATAAATTCTTTATTCATTTGTATTACTGAGTCATTCCCACTATAATATGTACTTTATTTCATCTAATACCATTACATTTAGTCTTCAAAAGCCTTGGTTGGTTGTTTACATTAGTTATAAATATTTAATAAATAATAAAAGATGATTATATCGAACGAGAAAGACGAACTATCTCCCGAAAAAATCCAAACTCTTTCAAACTACGTAAAGCTCAATCTCCTTGCATTTGAATATTTAAAAAGTAATAATTACAAGCAAGCACTATCAACCTTCGAAGAGTGTAAAGAACTAGCAACAAAACTAGACGATATTAAACACGTAGAAAGTCAAACAAACTACGGAATTTGTAATTTCTTCTGTGGGAATTTCGAAGACGCCTATGATTGCTGATGTAAAGCAAAAGAAATTTCTTCGCATTTATTCGATCAAAACTCCTATGGAGATAAACAAATCTTATAGTAAGTGTATCGTTATAATTTAACAATTATTAGTCTTCACCTACGTGTTCTTAGCAATCTTTCGTTAACAGCCCTTGCATTGAATAACATCAGCGATTTTCGTGATCAGTTCGGAATATGCCTTGATCTAATTAATTCTTCAGAATTGAATTTGAACGACCGTTGAGAAATGCTACACCAGGTGATTTTAGTGTTTTTTAGGATCGATTCACTCACGAAATATTACGAGGTAAACCAAAAGATTTTGGAAAACAATACAGGAGAAGAGATTTACACAGAAACCGCAAACCCGAAGGTTGTTAACAAATGTCTATTCGGGCTTCATAAGTCGCTTCGTGAAAAGGATATTAAATATTGGTTTGACTGTTGATCGCAAGAACTGAATAAGTGTAAACAATCGAAAGACACCAGTGGTTGCGTGTTTATAGTGATTAATCAAATGGCCGCTTGCTATTATTCCACAAAGAAAGTCAATGAAAATTTAAAAGCAAACCTCGCCGCTCTTATCAAGGATTACCAGGATCAGTACCACAAGGACCTTAAATTCAAGGATAAGAATATCAATAACATCCTCAGCGATTTCAAGGCAAGATTCGATACTGCAATAGAAATATATGAACGACTATGGGATTTAGAAACGGATTTAATGTCGAAAAATGAAAAAACCGAGAACATGTCGGTGGAAAGCCCTCAAACAAACCAACCACTGCAACAGCCTAATAATAACAACAAATATTTAATCCGATGAATATTTAAACACGCAATCAACTATCTCTCAAACTCCGGGGACAAAAACGACGACATCAAAAACCAAATTGAGCAAACCCTTCGGCTTTGAGAAAACGACGAACTTGATTGTTCAATGGTATCGATATGAAATATAAACAGCGAAATAACGAAATCATTAAAGATTTGAATCGAGAACTTAATCATCATCCGTACTAAAATGCTCTTGAAATCCAATTGATACCGGTATAAAAAGCAATGTTTAGGGTATATTCACATGAAAGAGTTCATGCAAAGCAAGTACATAACCAGTGAAAAGTATTGACGATGATGCTTTGAAAATTTGCAAAACGGGTATGAGTTCACGAAGATAAATTACACATCGAATGGTGTTTCTACGCACTTCTATCAGGTGAGCGCGAGTAACGACGCGTTCTCACTAAATATTTACAATGATAAAAACGCATTTCGTAAAGGGAAGGCTATGAAAAATATCCAGTGAACGGAACTCAGAACGATGACAGTGGGGTGTTTTAGCGAGAATTTAAAGAAGAAAATGGAAAGTAAACAGTTGAGGAAGTACTATCCATGGCTGTTTTGAAGTTTGCATTTCGGGAAGAGAACAATTGATTGATACGGGGAGAATGATCAAGTGGTGAATGAGTGGTTTTTAGGCTTGCGTTATTTCATGGAACAGATTTGTAAAAGGAATGACTTACCGAGAATTACAACGTTTTTCCTGAATAAAGCCAAACTGAAGGCGTGACATAACCTGAAAAACATGGAAGGAAATTTACCGATTTTGGATCAGATTAAAACGTTTTCAGAAGAGAATGAAGTTGAATTCCAAATGCTATCTAAAACGAAATCGTATTTGTTGTATTGGAAAGTTAAGGAGAAGATACCAGATGATACTACCCATTAGATAGGGATTTATTAAACGAGAGATATTAATGTAACGATTTTTTTTAATAACGATATTTTAAATTATATAAGCGCGATTTAAAAGAGATTGAATGAAAAATATATAAAGTATTGTGTTGTGTATCAATTCGAAAAGGGATTCGAAGTAACGAACTAACTTAAACGATGACGTTGTTGTAATTGTTGGGTGGTGATGCGAAGTTTGGGTTTGGTATTCAACGAAACGAGGTTTGAAATTGAAATTTAAAGGGTAAAGTATTGATTTGAATATTGTCATGGGAGGGAAATAATGAGAATGTTTTGAAGAATAAGAAATTGGATAAATAAAGAGATATAATGGGATAATGAGATAAATGATTTAATAAAGGTTTCATAGATTGGCATAGATGAAGTAAAATACGAAATGGGACAATTTAGGAAGTATTCTGATATTAACTAATTAATAATAAAATATATTAATATGTACGGGATTGAATTGATTATTACTTTTATTGTTATTCGAGATTTTAGAAGTGCATCACAGGATTTCGCTAAAACTATCTCAAAAATTCGTATCCTTTCTTCCTCAGTTTTTATATAATTTGCTTTACACTTTAGTAAGCTTTGATATTATTATTCTCGGGATTTTATTAGATATTGCTTTCGCTTATTATAAGGGCAATTGGATAAATACAATACACAATACATACTCATAAAGAATAAAACATACTCTAAATTAATAACGATTGGAAAGTCATCAAAACAAGGGGAAGCCGTGAACCAAAGAAATACAACCTTAATTCTTGTTGGAAGAACAACGATAAAAATAAGGAAACCTAAAAAACATAATGGTAACAATAAGAAAGGGATATTCAGAAATTGGATTTCAAAACACTGGTATTTGAGAATAAAAGTATTGTCTTAGGGTACTTTCAGTCATCACAGAACAAAAACAAGATTCACTGCTTAGATTCTGATAAGGAAGATGAGAAGAAGAAATGTTAAAGCGATAAATTTGGTAACGTGTTCAATGTTGAGGGCTAATTCCCTTAAGCAAGAATACAAAAAACTACATTGACATCAAAGACTTCTATTGTAAGGGATAAGTTAGTCTAAATTGTAATTCTTGTGATTAACAATATTAATCAGATTAAACACGTTGAGTTGAGTCAAGGAATTCGATTGATACTTTTGAGATTTGTAATAATGATAATTCATTGTTTTTGTAAATAGTGAAAAACAATGAAACAATCGATTATGATAGGGTGTCAAAGTGCAAGACAGGGATATTTAACACGACTTGTCGAGTAATTTTTTAAATTTGTCTCGCTTCGACAGAGCGGAGAAGTACTGATAGGAGAAGGTGGACATTTCGAAGGATTGAAACTGAAATAGAAATACCTTCTCATCAAAGTGAAAGGGAATTAAGTTGTAATTATATCTTTACAAAAATCTGATCTGCACTGTCATTCAATTCAAACGTATTATGATGCTATTCGGAGATCGGGAAGATTGAAATTGCTTTGTTATTTCAGACATTATTAATCTATGAAGATGTGTTCTACTTGATAGAGGGAAAGTATTCAGAATAATATTGATCAAGAAAGAAAAGGAGGGATTATCTGAATTGTTGTTACTTCTTTAAATATTTTCAATCGTTGAACTCGATATTTATTAAGAGAATCCAGTAGTATTTTCCCGAAGAAAGGATTGCCAAATTTCTTCGTCAACTCTTACACTGGCATGATTAGGTATTATACATTCCTTTTTGGATTGTTACATTCGGCATTGGTATAACAATGTATTTCTTTTTGTCAAGTCCAAGTCCAAGAACAAACAACTGTAGCATAAATGGATGAAAGTGGAAGTGTTATTTTGGCATACATTTTTAATATCTTTGTCGTATTATCATGAGATTAAAAATGTTGTTGCCATAATTGGACAACTTTTCAATGTATTTGCTGAGAGGAGCTTCACCGAAAAGGACTATTTTTTAGCCCAAAGATTCTTAGAGTTTGATATTAAGTTGCTATGAGTATTCTTGACTGACCCAACAATCTTAGGTGTTTTTAATCTGATAAAGCTTTAATTTATGCATTGTGATTTGTTCAATGTGAAATTTTACCTGTTGCTAGAAACAGTTGTGCATTTTCCAAATATGAACAATGCTACAAAAGTGTAATTCAAGTCATTTCGCACTTTTGCAATAATTATCATCATCCTCATCATTATTGACATTTTTTCAAATTGAGTCAAATCAAAATTTTTTGTGAAAAAGATAACAAAGTCATAAGATGAAAAGAAAGATAACAAATATCCCAACTCCAGATTAAACGGGGAGTTACACTTTTCGAATCGATATACTAATGCGAAGAAACATTCTCGAAACATTGCAGAATTAAACACCATACATATGAATATTGTGGATCTGCACTAAATTGTGACGCCATAAAAGAATAATTGACTAATGCCTAAACAGTCTTTGGTTTACCTGATATCAAGAGCTGTTTCAAGCTCTAATAATTAATAAATTAAAAATATTACACATCATTAAGCAGTTGTTTTATTATAGACATAAACATAATCATTAACATTATAAAATAATTCCAATTTCGGATGGTCTATTAAATGCTAATTATAATCATATTAACAATCCCTTTCTTTCTTCCGTTTTCATAGCATTTTTGTCATCAGATCACTCTAAACATATCAATATAACATCCTAAAGTTACACACTCCCTTTGATTCAAATTAGACAATCATCTTCTTAAAAAGTGAATTCAACTCACTCCCTTTAAAATTTATTTTTAAAGTATCGCTCTCTCCATTTTTGTTTTTTCAAACCTTATTACCACAGTTTAAAATAAACAAATTTGTGTCATAATATCATACTTCATTTGATGAGATCTTCAATTATCAACTCTTGTTTTTAGCCTTTAAAAACAAAGTTATTTAAATATTCATAATAATCATAATCATTATTTTTGTATATAAATAGCCTTGATATAGCTATACTCAATCACCGTTTGATAATAATACATATAAATATGGAAAATAACATCGGAAAAAATATAATACCAAGTTCCTTAAATAACGACTCCCACTCAAATCCTAACAATGACGATTCCGAAAACGAGCTGATGTATATCTATGAATGGGTTGATAAACTTCCATTGAGTAGACCCAAGAAAAACATATCGAGGGATTTCTGCGACGCAACCCTCCTTGCAGAGATAATCAAATACTATATTCCAAAAATTGTAGAAATACATAATTACCCACCTGCGTCTTCCCTTAACCAGAAATGCTATAACTGGACTACACTGAACGCCAAGGTCCTGAAGAAACTTGGTTTAAATCTTTCAAAAACAGAAATAAACGATGTCATTTCATGTAAAGCATTGGCCATTGAAGGCATATTAAGAAAGGTATATAATGCTATTGAAAATGCGACTGGGTTAAGCTTAGGCAGTGAAAAGGTGAATTCGCAAAATGGTAAGACATGAACAATTCAACAGGAAGGTGAGAGACTTAAACAAGAGCTAGTTTGAAAGGATAACATATTGAAGCAATGAACGGAAAATATAAATAGACTTAAGGTTGAGGTAACCAGTGCGAAGAACGGTAATGATTTATTAAGGAAAGAATTGGATGATTTAAACAGGATTATACAACAGAAATCGCAGAATAAAGGAATGAATATGAATAATAGCTAAACCGGTAGATTATTTATACTCTATTTTTTTAAATTTGAATATTCATTTAAATGCTGGTAATTTGATAGGTTCAATATTAGGATAAGTGTGATACTTTTCATACGGTTGGGATTTGAATTTTATTCCGTGTTTTGAAGTCTGTGTAATAGTAGTTGGAATAATAGATATATTTCATAAGGTTTTTTGATAGTGTTTCGTGTGTGGTTGAAGTGGGTTATTCGGTTATGAATGAAAGTGGAGTAAGGGAATAATAATGGTTCAATTTAATTTATTTAAGGAATAACGAAGGAGGTTATTCGAATGTCAAACCTGAAAGAAACCCAAATGGACTAACTTATGAAGGTATAATTAAATGGAACGAATGTATTAGAAATAACTATCTTTTCGATAATCACATGTTTGAAGAGGGTTTCGGATTGCTCGGAAAAACAAACAATTATTTAAGGAAGAAAATGAAGCAAAGGAATAAAAAAAACGATGATGATTGCAAAAGTGCGAAATGAGTTGCATTACACTTTTGTAGCATTGTTCATATTTGGAAAATAAGGGAATGTAAAGCACAACTGTTTCTAGCAACAGGTAAAATTTCACATTGAACAAATCACAATGGAATCTTTGGGCTAAAAATAGTCGTTTTCGGTGAAGCTCCTCTCAGCAAATACATTGAAAAGTTGTCCAATTATGGCAACAACATTTTTAATCTCAAGGTGACACATGATAATACGACAATGAGATTTAAAAATGTATGCCAGAATAACACTTCCACCTTCATCCATTTATGCTACAGTTGTTTGTTTATCGACGTGTACATGACAAAAAGAAATACATTGTTATACCAATGCCAAATGTAACATTCCAAAAGGAATGTATAATACCCTGTCACCATTTCAATACTAAATATATTTTTAACCACAACATAATATTATAAATATATTTCATAATACTATAATAATATTATTTTATTACTTTATATATACCGAACTAAAATAATATAAATGATATCTATATCCCTATTATCTCCTATGCCCGAAACATGAACTCTCTTCTTTTACAATAATACTCCTTACAACACCAACTTCACTCGTATTTCTCTTTAAATCAATCACACGTATATATATAAAAATATAATTTAATCAATCAAATGTAGTGTTTATACAAATCAACATACAAACTTATAATATCTACAGTTTCTCCTTCAAATAATTAGATGCATTAAAGACGTTCTTTAGTCTTAACGTCAGTGCCAATACCCTTCAGAACGATATTCATACCGAAACACTAAGCTCAATCAACGTATTAATTCCTAAACTTTGCAAAATCCCGACAAACCACTCAATTTGGCTCTTATCATAGATGATGCAAAACAACGTAATGTAATAAACGCAGAACATGCTTAATACAAATTCAAAAATAAAATAAATCGATAGCTTTATTTTCATAGAACGAATCGCTTTTTTTATTAGTCATTGGTATAGTGAATGGTGCTTTGTTTCGGTAACTATCAATTCGAAGGGGAAGGTGTAAGCTGATAAATAGTGAATAATTGATCAGAAAACTAGTGCGATGATGCAAGAGTAGATAGAACGGAGAACGTTGGTTGCAAAGGAAAGTTTACCGTTATTGCGATAGCGTTCGCTGACGAGGGATTCCGTGAAAAAGATGGCGTTAAATCCGAAGTCAAGTCATACTGTGAGAAGGTAAATTGTAACATTGAAGTATATTAGTTCGTATTGGGATTTAGGAAAAAATGAGCGGATGAGAGGCTGCTTCTCTCGGAGGTTTATCCAGAATAGTCTTAAAAATTTACGTTTATCGAGTATTAATGCTGTGGTGAACGGGATCGCATCCAGATCTTTTGTATCTTTCTTCCCGAAGGTTGTGCTTCATGTGAAAGGGATTTCATTAACGTTTTTTCCTTCTTGTGTATCCATTGTTTTCAAAGCTTGATCATCAGTGACTTTATTGATATTTGCCTTGTTATTTGGTACATTATTATCATTTTCTTTAGTGTTTTCTTGAACGTTGGGTCATGTGTTTTTAAGGTCTTCCGAAGTTGGATTCGTATTTTGAACGATTGTTATTTGTTCATTTACATATCAATTGCTATTTGACCTCCGATACAATGATACACAGTAATTCCGTCTGAGTGCATTGTACAAGGTTTTCTCGGCAGATCCATTGAAAGGAGCTGTTGATATTTCTATAATTCTTGGGCTTTCCTTTACTTCCGTCACGATGTTACTTGAGTTCTTATCATTATTCGTATTTGCACCGTTCTCCCGAGAGCTGACCTCCTTTGAATCATTCTCTTCGGTTTTAATTTCAATTCGTTTCGAAATCCGATCTTCACTCGTCACTTTTTCGTATTCGCTTTTCATGCAATTTTGAGAGTTTTTATCGTCTTCATCCTTCATCTTGAGTGTATCTTTCCTCGTTGGGGGAAGCGATCGCTTTTTTGTAATCGGCTTCTCTTGTCATCTTTCCTCTTGTTGATATTTATTCATATCCTGATGTTCTCATTGCTTTAATATTGTGGGAATTCCATGTCAGTAAAACAACGCACAAATCACTATTTTAACCGCGATTCAGGAGATAAATATCCAAAACGTGACATTACCCTTTCAATTATTCCATTGGAAAAAAGTGTCCCAACATTTTATAATGCCGATATTCAATGTCAAAACCTCCGTCACGAATTCATTTTCTACTCTTTCTTGTTCTTGTTCTTCAGCTCCGATTTCGGTTTTGACATCACATCGACACTTCACTTTCTTTTTGTCGTAGTCAATACCCGCGTACTCGCAACCAACTGGACACAATGAAATGTTTTGGAAAATTTCTTTCCGACGATCATCGAGATTAATGTTCGTGTTGTTCACAGAAGCAGAAACGCAGATATCGTTGAAGAAAGTGTCATTGGTATTGAAGATATCAATGCCCTTGTCAATCATGTCTTTCCCTAATTCCAAATTGAAATTGTCGTCTTCAGTGATCGGATATGATATTTCGATTTGGACGTCTTTACAATACGAAAGATCGAGTCATTGCCCGGAACTACTGTATACGGCGTATTCCACTTGAGGAGTGGGCGAACCCGTTGATGTGATATCGATTTTAACAATTTGAAAATAATCGTCGGGGGGAATCGAATATTTCTCCCGGAGAATGCTTCAACATTTATCGAGGTTGATTGAACAGGTTTCGTTGTTATCTTCGGGAGGATCAGTCGAAGGGTACACTTCTAGGACAAAGTTATCGCCTTTGATTGGACCATCGATATCGCCATAATCTAAGATATTATCCTTCATGCCAGTTATTCAATCCTTATATGTAATGTCAACATCGATATATCCCTCAGAAGGGGCTCATTCGGATTTATCTGTACAAATTTGTAGAGCTGTTAGTACTGTGTCTTTAGGGCATTCCTTTACGCAATTAAATTTATGTATTAGATAATCCGATTCGCAATTTAATGCGCATTCGTTTTTGTCCTCGTAGTAATACGGGGTTTCAATAGGACATGTTACGATTTTACAAAGTAATTTCGCTTCAGTTTCAACTAGGACATTGCTACCGCTATTGATATCACAGTACATGTAATACTGATTCGCCGTATCCAGATGATAGTTTGAAGAAGGGAGATTGCTTTCATTATAGCATGATGATTGTGTATAATTCTCGAGAGGATAAGACCCAGTTTTACACCCTAAACAGTTGTGACTATCCTCATTTTGAGGAATTTGACAGGAGCTGCAGGTTGCATAACAAGGAGAATATATTTGATTTTCACTATCGGATCAATAATAATCGTCAGGAATAACCTGACATTTCTTACCAGTACCTATGGAAATGTAATATTCACCCTCATTTGCACAGGTGAGACATTTGATATTCCCGTCTTCCTGATCATCCTCTTCAAGGCATTTTTCTCACAATCGTTTAAAGCTTAACACTCCCGCGAATATCCGCGGTATTCCAGAGAAAAAATAAAACGTATCACTTACTCCTTCATCTCGGTATGTATAGACAAAATATGAATTCGTATATCAAGTACCGAATATCACCTGTGTATTACTATGATCAACTAAAGAACCACCATTCACCTCTTCCTTTGTTCCGTCCTTACTTCCATTATAAATATAGTATTCATCATTGAATTCGTTTTTACTTCCTATTGTTCCAATGTAATCCTTTAGTTCAAATGATTGATTTAACGAATTCGAGTAAATATGTTCAATATCGAAAGAGCAGGGTATCTCTGGTGTTAACGGTATTGTCAATGTAATTGTGGCAGAAGAAAACCATCCAGAGCACTTTGCATTTCCTTCAAATGCAACGCAGGATGCCTCTGTGAAGAAATGCTCGGAATTACCTTTGAAAGTGTAAGAATTGCCACAAATTGAAATTAGAAATTTGATTCGAATGTCTTCATAGTAAATGTAAAAATTCAATTTGATTTCATCGCCTGGATCGGATTGGATTTGGATGGTGCTGGATTTGCTTGCAGGGTATGTTAAGGAGTTTGCAATGATTTCGCAAGGTTCGTTTAGACAGGAATATGTGATGTTTGTAAGGTATGTGAAGACGAAAGGAAGGATGGTAAAGAGGAAAATGAAGGGAAACATATTTAATATTTATTATTATTAAATTCTTCTTGTTGTGATTTGTTTTATTGTTATTATATTTCTTTTCTAATTGGGGATTGGGCCCAATCCCCAATCCCCAATCCCC
>JAWNBB010012593.1:0-13640 GCA_036325645.1 Balantidium ctenopharyngodoni
GGGGATTGGGGATTGGGGATTGGGCCCAATCCCCAATCCCCAATCCCCAATCCCCAATCCCCAATCCCCCTCAATAATCATATCATTATTAAATAATAATTTTTGGTTCAAAAGAAATCATTCTAAATATAGGACAATCAAAGGATGTCAGCATCAGTCGAGAAATAATTTAAACAAATATAATATTGACAATATGAACGATAAAATAATAAAAAATGAATTTTTAAATATAAAACAAAGGACAAATCTCTATCATTGATACTTTTTTCCAAAGGCTTTTAGTTCAAAGTCTATCGCTGGAAATAAAAAATGTTCTTCTTTTGCTTACTATGATTACATCTTACCCTTGTCTTTCACTGTGATATTCCTTATGCAACGTTTTATTTATTGTTCTTTTATGGGAGATGTTATTATGTTCGAAGGATATAACCGATAAAATATGCCATTGGTATTTGATGATTGTTTCTTTTTTATGCTTTGGCAATGGCGTTGTCTGTTTGGTATTTTTTGGGTTGAATAACAATTTACAACGAGGATGACGCAATTATGTTTAGTTTGGAATAAGTTGTTCATGCTTTTGCTACTTGTAATCATCATTATATGTCTTTGGGACTGTATCATATAAATTAAAGTATGGTTGATGTTATGAATGTTTTTGGATGGTTTTGTGAAGGGTTGATGCTTTATTCAATATGTGATGTTAGTGTTTTTTGATTGCTAGCGTGTGATGTACTCTGAAACCTATTTCGTTAATTTATTTACTATCTATCCGAATACAAAAGGATGAGAATGATAAAACCGTAATTTGATCATCGATGTATCTTTGCTTTATAGTTTTATTTGGGTGGTGAGATGGTTTCGACTTTTTGTTGAAGGCTCTCTCTAGATAGTTGTTTTGTGTAAGCAGCTATTTGTTTTTACTTTATTTAGGATATTTTTTATTGCCTTTTTCTGTTATTTGCATTGCTTTGGGATTATCGATTAATTCCGGAGGGAGAGAGAGCTTGGTTCCTTTCTTCTGGTTTTACGTGACTATTGCCCTTTTAGATTTGTTCCATGATTCGATTAAGGTAATGTTTTTTTACAATTCCTTTTGTACGCACACGAAGCAACTGTTAAATGAATATATTTAGTTTTATGTCCTCTTCTGTGGTAATTCAGGCACTTTATCAAATTATTCTTGAACAATCGGAGTCCATAGCTTTGGACTGATTATGTAGTTTTACAAACACTTGGTTAATTCTCAAGGAGATTATCACGACTTTCTTTTTTTCATCTCGAGCAATTTCTCATTTCTCTTCTATTTCCCCTTTCTTCTTCCTTCTTTGTTGTGCCAAATCTATCCGATTTATCCCGACTATATTCAATATTATTCAATAATATTTTATCCATTTTATTCTTATACTGTAATAGTTTCCTTGATTCTGTCAAGTATTTTCCTTCTTCTTCTTCTTCTTCTTATCCTTGATAGCAATAATCATTCTTTTGTTAACATGACCCTCTCTCATATCACCAGATATAGTAATTAGTCTATATCATGTATATCAATTATTACTGATAAATCAATTACTCCTCTATTTTTACTTACCTCTATAACATATTTATTATTACATTTTTTGTTTTTTCATGATCAAGATCACCCTTTTTGTGAATTATTATAGTTATCTTAACAAACCACTGTTCTTTAACCTCCTCATCAAAACTATATTCCTCTTGATGTATATTCATCTTCCTTCTTTCGGTTTCCTTTATATCCTTTCTTAACATTATTTTATCTTAGTCTTTTAGTTACTTTTATCTTCGTATATTATGATATTTCTTATTAATTAAATTGTGTTTTTCTCTTTATCGATTCGTTCAAATCCCTTCTTATGATGTCTTTCATTCTGCTGATCATTCCAACGTGTTATAATATTAGATGTATTTGAAACTCCCTTGTTATGCTATTTTCCACCCTTTATTTTTATTCTGCCTCTTTACTCGGCATTATCCCTTCCTTATTTCATATCCTCTCATTTTTGATATTTAAACTCGCATTGATATACACTATCCTTCCATCGCTTTCCCTGCTTTTATTACCCAACTCACCTTAAATAAGCAATAAATATAATTAATAAACACAATTATGAAAACAACAACCTTAACAAAGAATTTCACTGGTATCTCGATAATCCAAAAGGACGTGAACACCTCTTTAAACAGTTTCCTTTCCAACGATAACGACTTCTTCAATAACAGCAAAGACAAAACACCTCATCGGACACTGAAGCCTCCCTTTCACAAGAAAACGAGAAGCTCCCTTCAGCCAAGTACCCAATATAAGTCATTATCAAGCCTCGAGAAAATAAAAAAACAAGAAATCACAACCTCGAAACTTATCTCGGAAATCCAATCGAAAACCAAATCCGAGTGAAATAGAATTCAATCCGATTTCGTAGTCGAACTCGATAAAATCTACAATGACAACTTCGAAAAAATCGAGGAAATAAACAACAAATATAATTACCAAATATATAAATATACCTCACTTGAAGAAGAAGAACCAAACGAAGAGCAAGGGAATAAAAACAAAATTGAATCGAATGAGATATTAAATCAACTTCAAAACGATAAAAAGGAGGAATGAGATAACATTGAAAATGAGTTTATTCTTCGGAAAAACAGCGCATTACTTGAGTACAACGAGAAAATAAGTAACTGAAGGGAAAAAGTTGTAACGAGTATAAATGATAAAGGAAGTGTACTACAGAAGGAACTGATGCTCAAACCGATCCCAATGCATCATTGCAACAGCGATACTAAGAATTTAAATGGAATGTCAAACTTCAAATGGAATAAAAATAAAAAAAGTTCAAAAAAATAAACATAAATATGGTGTTTATATTATATATAGCTTGAGTAATTACAAACACATAAACATAAATAATAATAATAATAATAATACTTATAAATAGTATGGGCAATGTACGATATTTTACAGTGATATCGCACAAATGGTTCGGTATTTTCTATGAGAATATTTGACAAAACATAATAACATTCCTTTAACCAACAAAGAAAGAAAAAACATCAAATGTTGGTATACGAAGATAGTTACAACGCGGGGATTGACATTGAATCAAATGCGTCTCGTGATTGTTTTATTATTAAAATCGATTCAGTGTTTTAATAATTCGAATTGGGGTTTGTTTTAGGGTTGCCTGATAAATGAAAGAAGATATTAATAGGGTTTAAATGATGTTATGTTTGTCGGGATATTTAATGATATTAAACTGAAGGATTTCAGGTACGATTATGATGATGATAATTATGTTGGCTTGGGATAAAGAAATGAATATATCGTAATAGGATTGAAATGGATTTGTATTTTATCATTTATCTATGCTCATATCTATGTTCGTTAATTAAGTGAAACTATCATCAGTTTGATTTTAGGTTTTTGTGTTTTGTATTGTTAAAGTTAAGTTAACATTAGTTTTAATAAAAAATAACGTGGAATAATTGTTGTTGTTATTGACTAAATCGTATTCATAATATGGCATTGTTACAGAATTGTATAAATTTAATATCCTTTTTATTTTATTGCATTTCCACGTTTATTTTTGGGATTTCATTGCGTAATTACTTTCTTCCGTTTTCAGGGATTCCTACTCGTTTAATCGAAGCATTCATCAAATTTGTTTATTTGTTCTCTTCAAGGATCTTCAGTCACAAAGTCACTTTTTGGAGTGTATTAATTTGTGGTGTTTCCACATATGCAATTAAAATATATTGTCATCTCAAAACATATTTGTGAAGCTTCGATGAGAAGGTTATTTTGTATATTATCATGTTTTTAATTTATTTACTTAGAGATCTTCTGGAATTTCCGATTCTTAGTAGTGTCTTTTATAGCAATAACTGCTAGAACCAAGGCATTCCCAAATCATTCCTTATCAAAATAGCATTTGTAAATCTTATTTTTTCACTCATTTTTCCTCGGTATCATTTATCGGAGTTTTAAATACAGCGAAGTAATATAATGAAGCAAAGAATGACCTGATGAAATCAACTTAAATAATGTGTACGTCTTGTTTAGGTTTTTAATTAAACAGCGTCGAAGAGGTATTGTTTATCATTTGGACTACCGAAAATTATTATTAGTGACACTTCTTTAAATTTTGTGTTCATTACTCCTTCTTTAAACTTTATTCAACGAACAAATTCTGCATCTTTTAGTATTATAGTCCACCATAGTTTTAATTTACTCACTTATTCATATACTTTCACATGAAATGACATTTTCCCTCAGTATATCAAATTCTAATCACGGTATTGTGGAGGATGTATTTAGGGCGGTGATGTTGTGATTATTTATGAACGGGGTTTGGGGAAGGGAGAAAGGAGACTATAAATTGGTAGACCAAATCTAACAATTTATACGTATTCGACATTAAATAGATGAACAAAAATAACATTACATTTAATAACTTGTACTTTCATGTATCACTGGTTATATTACATTTCCCTTTATTGGTACAATTTAACCACAATAGTCTTAATGTTATTGTTGTGTATATTTAATTAAACATCGTCTAAGATTTTGTATTTATTATTTGAGCTTCCTCATTTGAGAACCTCTTCTCAACCGCCTTTCATTTAAGCATCTCTTCTTCAACTTTAACTTACACTTCAATGTCCATATCCATTTCCATTACTCCTCCTTCAGGTTTTCTTCTTTCAACAATCGCGTCATTGTTATTTTTTTTGCTCACCATTGTTTATCATCACCCCCAAATCCCCGGAGTGTTCAAAATAAAAAAATATTCTCCCCCTTCAGCGACTGAACCCATATCCCAGTACCAAACAAGCTTTATTTCTCAATTTCCCATCGTTTATATCACGTCCGCAAACCTTTCCTTAATAATCAATTAACAAATTAAACATATAACACCTTCCTTTACTATTACATCACAAACAAACCAAACCCACCCGATTTTATTCCCTATTTAAACCAGCTTTACCCTTCACCCTAACATATTATATAATCAATTCATTGTCTTTTATTAAAAAAATCAACTTAAATCCCTTATTTAATTTCATACGTTTTCCCTCCTTGTTCTCTCATTTGCTTCCTCAGAACCTCATTCTCTTTCATATATATTCTACACTTATTTTCCAACTCCTCATTATCAAACATTTTCTCGGAAAACTCTTTTCGTATCTTCTCACTTTGATTCAATAGATTATTAAAATCTTTCTCTTTCTTGGCGTTTATTTCCTTCAGCATCGAAATTTCATTTTTCAGGTTTTCGATTGTCTTTTCTCAGTAATCAAAATCGCCTTTCATCGTTGAGTTCTCTTCTCAAACCTGCTCGTAATTGTTTTTCATCTTGTTACTCCTGTTTAGTTCTTCATTTCAAATGTGATTTCAATTGCGATACTTATCATTTAAATCCTGGAGTTCATAGCATCATTTTTTTTTCTCCGCTTCTCAGTTATGAATATATTCATTCTGCTCTATACTTAGTGTTTTCAGGCCCTCGTTTTCCTGGAAGTTCATTTCGTTCTCCTGTTGCAGTTTGTGTCATTTTTTGTTATTTTGTTGGATGATATCCTCAAGTTGCTTGCTATGCCTGTTCTTGATTTTATCTATTTCGTTAATATTTGTTTTCATGATTTCTTCGATTTTTTTCGTGCTTTGAGCTTCATTGTTTTGTCGGACTTGTTTGAGACTGATAATTTCGTTTTTTAGTTCTTTGATTTGGGTGTTATAACAATCAGAGTTTTGTTTTGTTAATAATTCTACCTCTTCGAGACGGTTGTTCAGGTAGTTCGTTTTGTTTTTTCATTCTTCGTTCTCTTTGAATCATTCATTCATTTGAATATCTTTTTGATTTATTATTTGGATATGTTTATTAATAGCGTCTTCATGTTCGAGTTTTGCTTTCCGTAAGGTAAGGTCTGCTTCCTCCTGCATCTTCTGAACTTGGTTTTGGAAAGACATTTTAAGACGATCGATGTTGTTTTGCAAGGCAGTGATTTTAAATTGGAGTTCGTTTTTTTCTTTATCGTGTACGGAGTTGACTTCGCTGATGTATTCACGGGAGAAAGTGTGATTGTGTTTAGAACGGAGAATAGGGCTGTTGTTGGCTTTGATTGTGCTGTTGTTGTTATTGTTATTGTTATTGTTATTATGATTGATTTCACTTTTATTCAGACTTCAAGATATGGGACTGTTCTGGTTCTGATACACATATGTTTTTGGACTCTGTTTCGGAGAGTGATGGACTTTGCAATTGCAGTCGAACTGGTTTTCTTGATTATGAGGATAATTCGGGAGGTTGATTATTTCGTTATGTTTGCGATAATGCGACATTTTTATTGGAAGCGAATGAACAATTGTGTCGCAACGAGTGCAGAAGGAATGAAATGGTTGACATTCAGCACAATAACTCGAGGACTGTTCGGATTTGCACCGTTCGCAAAGTTTATTTGTGTTGTCTGACATTTAATATTGCAATATAATATATATTATATTTTAAATCAAAGAACGAAGGGCGTCGAAATAGAGGAGGCAACGATGAATTAGTTATGAGGATATAAAGAGGATAATTTAATTTATCTCGAAACAAGAATGGTTAATGAGAGAAGACGAAAGACAAAAAATAAAAAATAAAAACAGATTGAATCAATAGAGACTTACCTAAAACAGGAAACAACGATGTGATATGAAAGAAGAGAATATTGGTCAGAATAATATGTAAAAACATAAAATGTGTTCTGAGTTTAAATTGGGGTAGGAAAAGCAAACTGCAATGCGAGAGTGTTATGGTTCACAAGGAAATGTTTATAAATTGTGTTTAGAACAAACTTGCAAGGAAGTAAGAAAAAGAATACAAATGAAAATGCGAAGGCATTCAAAATAAATGTTTATCTAACGTTCAGAAAACTGAATATGTTTGTTTAGAGAATGTTCAACCTAAACAAAGCACAGAACAAAGTATTTACAGTATTATAAAGAGAACGCTTTTGATTCAGAAGATTCCCAAAATAAATGAATGTGAAATATTAAAATAAAAATCAAACATATCGTGATGACTTCCACAATTAGATACTCATAGTATCTAATTGTCGACTGTTAGACAAGGGAAGTGGGTTAATGAGCATTGTAATAACGAGAACTAATGTTATAGCTAAAAGAAATTATGATGTATACCGAGACCTTCGGTAAGTGGATACTTTTGGAAGTGGAAGAAGACAGGGATGTTCTATATTATAAATATTGTTTCCATGATGCTATTCGTTGAACTTGAAGAAAAATAATTATGATTACAAATATCTTTATTTCATAAACGTAAACATTTTATATTTAATGATACAATTCTTTTTGCCTTCGTCGTTGAGAGAGGATTAAGTTGCAATAATTGAAATATAATGTAATTGTTAGTAATATAGTTAATATCCTCGCTGTTCTAAAGCTTACGTTTGAAGTTCTTTTTCTGAATACCAAAAGATTAAATAAATCCCTAAATCGTACAATTATATTACTGTTTCATAGGGTGTCACATTTAACACAGAGCCTTTAGATATAAGTCTATTTCTTTAATATTCCTGATAAACCTCTCTCATATTAACTCAGCTTTACATTGACTGCATTGCAAATTCAACGATAAGTTTCATTTTGTATGTAGTTGTTGTTTGTGTTTTTTGATTTATTTCCACAATATTACGACTGCCAGTCGTCCTTCTTCTTTGGAGCTGGCTTGTTTTCTTCTCGCTTCCGTTAAATATTATGACATTCCACGAGAATACGAGGAAGTATTTTAATTATAATTTTGAAAGATTTTAACGATAAAGATGAATTACAAACTTGAAATAATGACGAACGTGATGAAGGAGATGAAGGAAATGAGGGAATTATGATTATGATCATTATTGATTAACACTTAAGTTTGGCCGGTTCACGCCTTTGAAGGTCATGAAACATATTCCGATGTAAGCGAAGATTATCGACATTGACATTATTATTTAAAATACAAAAACATAAGTTGCAATCCAGAGAGAAGTCCAAGATTAAAAGCTCACACAACAAAAGGATTACATTATCAAAAACAAAGAGAAGATGAAAAAACAAATATTTTTAAATTCGCGGAAAATACGATAAAAATTAAGTTCCTTTCAACGACAATGCTTTCCATAAGAACAAAAATGGAAAAACACTAAATGAACTACCGAGAGCAATAGATATCCACCTCAATCAATAAACGATGTGTCTATTCTTAAAAAAGACATTAAAAAATTACACACTTAACTACTGTTATATGTTATATGTTATATCGAAAGTAAGGAAATGTAAATCGAAGTACGTCGAGCACCGATCAAAGTTGTCAAAGAAAAATGAAAATGTTGTGTAACAACCCACACCGAAGGTACTGAAGAACGAAGAAATGATCTTTCACAAAGGAAAATATGAAAAACATAAAATACAAAACTCCGATTGCGGTAAAGAATGCTTAAGAGATTTAGCTAAGTACAAAGATAAACATTTTAATTTAGAGGTACATAAAGAACAATATAAAGTAGATATTAGAACAAGTGTTCCTACATCTCGCTATCTACTGATTGATTAACTAAAATCGAGAAACATAAGAAGAAACCATGAGAACAACGATATAAAAACAAATCATTCGATGTCAAAATGAAGAATAAAAATATACGATAAAACTCAAATAACACCGAAGTGTTGATTTTATAATATCGGATAGAATAATTATCTCTTTGATTTATAAACTATCATTTACCGCGAAAGATATACATCACCAATAAAAATTTGAATTTTATGGTTTGGGAATATCAATAACATTAATTCCGTTCCAAAAGATCCGATCTTCATCTAAACAAATAAAATCAACACAACACTTCATATTTTAATCCAAATTCCCCAATTCAACAAATGAGAAATGAGTAAACCCAACAACAGAATATAATGATACACAATATCTCATCACATAAACACTCTTCAATTTGAACCCCCTTCATTTCAACACCCATCATCCCAATGTAATCACCAAATAAATTCCGCATATGAAATGTCATCATTTCATACATAACATCGATTATCAAATTGTATCATTTCTCAATTCCCTTCCTCACAATACCCTCCCACACATATCACCTCTATATTAACGTAAAACAAATCTTAATCAATTATACTAAAAAATAAACACTATTAAATCTCATATCTTTACTAAACTATACTCTAGTCCATTTAAATATAATAAACATCTCTTATAAATTCCCGTAACATCTTGTTCGAACAATTATAAGCGTCATAGTTTATCAATACACCAGTCGACCTAAAACAAAGCACACCCTTTCATACAATAATTTCCCTCGCGTTTACCATTCCAAATGATTCTATCTACATAATGCTCTATTTCACATATCCTACACTTCAATATCTTATACTCATTTTTCTGAATGTTTTTCATGTCTCCTTCTCTTTTATTCTCCTTTGAATAGCAGTCAATGCATATGATATGCTCATCGTCTGAGTAATCTCACCCCGCGACTCCATTGTTAGCACTGTTGTTTTTTCGTATTTTTCAGTTGATGTTCTTCTTGACATTGCTTTCAACATCGACGTTTTTTAATCCAAACTCTTCAACGCTTCCTTTCCGACAGACACAGCATAGTTTTTTCACATAAATATTCATTCTTCATTTCGCCTTTTCGTAGTACTCGACCAGTCCTGATCTCTTATCATTCGGTAGTTGCGTTCATGCCTCACATGTATTGAAATCCTGAGAGCAATAGCATTTTATTTTTTCCCGATAATTCCTCTCGTATCTATTCAATACAATATAATCATGACTACCTTTCTTAAGATACGAATACAAACACTCAACGCAGAATTGACACTGACACGAAGGAAGTGAACATATCACACTGCTCTTCTTCTGGCAGATATAGCATCAAGATCCAAACGCGATTTGAACATAGTTTAAAAACGAATTATTATATCACATGAAATTCAATGTATCCGAAATACAAAACGTTTCACTTATCGGTATGGGCCTTGTGTAGTCTAAATAAGAAAGATTAAAAATTTGTATTAATTACATTCTTTATTTCAACAGTTCTCTTGGAAAAGCAGCTTCGTGCGCACTGAAATCACGGAAATGATGTAATTATTCAAACACTCCGAACATACCTTGTTCATGGTGGGTTCGATGTAAAGGAATTTCATTTTGGTTTTATTGCAAATATCGCAATCGAATTTCGATTTCTTATCTTGAATGGTATTCATAATGTCCTTGTCTTTCACATAGGTCGTGTCGATGTCTTTGATTCTTGTGTATGTTTTAGGGTATCAGATATTGTAGCTTGAGTAGAAGTAACCGATGGAAATTGTGATTTCGCTTTTTTTGTTTTTTTGTGAAAAGAATCTCTCGTTTAGCAGTTGCATGTCGCCCTCGATATATGAGAGGGTGATATTCACATCGAAGATATAGGGTAAGGCGTCGAAAACGACCTTCGGTGGTTCATTGTGGTAGGAGAGAATCGTTTTATAATTTATATTTGCTTTCGCGTGGGGGTTCGCACGCTCCAGGTCTTCTAGATAGTAGTATATACAGTACCGGAGATACGTGGTCAGACATTTATCAAAGTCGTTTTGTTCTGATATTTTGTAAATGCTTATCAAGAAATTATGTGCTTGGAGGCGCTGATCGGCTTCCAATCAATCATAAAGTATATTAAGTAATACAACAACGCGACGGAGACTAATATTATAATCACTATAAATAGTCGGAGAGACATGAAGTCAGCGGATGACATCGAGGAAAATCGAGTAGAATTTCGTCTTGTTATTCGTCAAGATATATTGCTCCATTAAGCTAAAAATAAACGTTCGGTAGAATGAACCACCACTTGCATTCACCGTTCTAAAGTATTTAAATGGCGGGATACTCGGGTAATGAAATACGAAATTGAAGGACTTCGAAACCGTGGAATCAATCAAAGGGAAGCTAAGTTCTCCTTTGATTATAGAAGAGTAAGAAATGTCCTTTTCGCATTGTGGGATGTCGAGGAAGAGCTGCGGGAAAAGTGTTTTGACAGAATTGTAATTTCAGTGGATTGATTGGTAATAGAGTTTGATTTTATTGAGTTCGAGGACGGAAAAGATTGTTTGCGACGGAATGAAATACTTTTCCATGTAAGTGTTGTACATGATACTGTTACGCCGCGTTTGGGTGATTGATAACGCTTCTTCCGAGACGTGTTGCTCCGGCGGGATTTTATGATTTGAGTTTGACAGGAATTGTTTATATGAGATCTCTTTAATCGAAGGGAACGATGCTATGAATTTGTAACCATCCGGGCTACAGTTAATGCAGTTGTTGCTTTCTTTGTTTGAAACTTCGTTGTCACTTTTATTTATGTTTTGTATGGAATTCGGCTTTGGTTGTTTATTTTCGATTGGGTTTTGATTAGGGTTGTTCACGCTGCGTTTAGAAAGATGACTCTGAGGTTGATTAGGAACTATTTTATCAAGATAACTTGGACATTGATTTCCAGGACTTTCAGGCTCTTGACATGGAGATTTGTTTCCTGGTAAATGCTCACGTTCCCGAGAACTTCGGCGCAGGGGTTGAATATCCTGTTGGATACCGAATAAATTCGAAGGAATGTTGACATGATTATTATTATTATTCATCTGATTGGGAATCACATTCTTGTTATCCAGTTTATCCGGTTGATCCGTAACATTCCCTCCGGTAAAACTACTCTGCCTATTCGATATCGCACTCTTCCCATAAACATCCCCATTTATCTTAATCACACCGCTATTCTTTACTTGATCTTTACTATTCCCGTTATTAATCTTATCAATATTCACATTCCTCATTTGATCCTGACCGCTTTTCTCTCGGCTTTCCTCGTCCTTGACACTCTCCTTCTTATCACTCACACTCAAACTTCCTTCTTTGCCATCGTTCCTACCATTCGCACTCTCCTTCACATCAACCTTACTAGCCACCATCTGTGAATGAATATTCGAAAAAAAGAATTTCTTTATTTCTCGATGCGAGGACATCTTATTCCTCGAGAACTCGCTCTGCTTCGGGGTTAGAGGGTCCTCGTTGTTTCAGATGATGGAATCCTCTTCCTGACTTTCTTTGATTTGTTCATTTAGTTTCTTCTTATCGACAAATGAATATATATCATCTTGATTCACCTTTTTACAGCTGCTCTCCTTCACATTCAACAGTCACTCGCTATAGTTTATTCATTGTTTCTTCTTCATATCTTCCCTAACGCGATTACTTCATTCGTTCTGTGCTTTATCACGCTCATGTTGCTCTTTATCGTCGTTCGATTGATTTGTAAACGTTTTCTCGGAGGGTTTATTCCATCGGTCTGAGTCATAATACTTCCGAGTGCTGTCACTGTTTTTATTGTGACTATAATTAGTATCTTTTTCCTTCACGTTGCTAGTTTTACTCGTGTTCCTTGTGAGTGTATTATCATTGCTAAATTTCGGATTTTGATTCGACATCGATTTGAATCAGCTTTGAGGCAGGAATATTTTTTTATTGTTATTATTGGCGTCTTCGTTTGTTTTATTATTCTCCAGTCATACAATGTCATTCGTATCAATTCAGTTCTCCCTTCGACAACCTTCTTCTCAAATAATGTTATCGTTATTGATATACCGCTGTGCTCAATTACCTTGTTCGAATCATTTATACGAGTTTTTAATATTGCTTTTGTTCCCCGGGTTTAAAAGGTGCTCCTTTTTCAGCAGGGTGTTCCCTGTGTGCACTTCATTGACATTTGACATGAATAATTCATCAACGATTTTCATTTTATTGTTATTATGGAGGGTACCAGGGATAAGGTCCTCTACATTGTGTTGTCGATGTCCAGTGTCATTTGAATATCACTCTTGATTGGAGTTCTGGGCCTTTTTGTTCGCGATTGGAATTTGAAGGTTTTCGGGTTCGAGGAATTCGGGTTTTCAGTTATTGATTAACTGGTCTAATTCAAGATTCTTTCTCACAGGAGCTCTTTGGTTGATTTCGGGGTTAGGGTTTATCTTAGACATTTTGGTAATAATTATTTTTATTTGTATTAGAGCTCTGGGGAGATTGTTGAAATATAGTATAATTAGTATATTTCGAGGGGAGATGAGGGATTTTGTTGTGTGTATTCATTGATTTTAATATGTTGTTATGATTGATTTGGAGGGAAGGAGGAAGGGAGATGAAAGGGATATTGGTTGAAGAGGGAAGGTTGTTTGGTATGTGAGGAGTGGAATTTATTGAAAGGGTAATGGGGATAATTTTAATATGAATACAAGAATGAGGAATAAGGTTGATAGATAAATATAATATATGAAAATTATGAAAAAAGTAGGAATGTGATATATAACATTGGGGATGTGGGGTTAATAAATGCGGAGATTGCAGAGGAAATTATGGGATGTACAAGGAAGAAAGATATTGAATTGAGATTATTAGGTGAATAGGAGGGATGGAATGAAAATAGTTCTGGATTGAGTGTTTATTAAGATTGTGAAATAAGAAAAGTTTAGGGTGTAAATGAGAAGAAAGGAGATAAAAAAAGACATTGGGGATTGGGGATTGGGGATT
>JAWNBB010012599.1:0-11490 GCA_036325645.1 Balantidium ctenopharyngodoni
GGGGATTGGGGATTGGGGATTGGGCCCAATCCCCAACATATTCGTCTTAGCTACTGTTTAATTAAATACATAAACAAACAATAACTCACCCTCACCCTTAAACTGCATAATAATTAAATATAAAATCACTTCAACAAAAAGAGATTCGAAAGAATTCAATTGTAGAAACTATCTTCAGATACAACTTGAACTTCCATACGAAACTCACCAAAAAAACGCTGGTTATGTAACTCCTCTCCAAACTCCTCTTCTTTCCTTACGAATGAGGACACTTTCACATGTTGTGTCTTGTTGCCATTTTATTAAAATCAATCATCGTTCCATATATTTTACTTTAATTAACTTCATTTATATTATTATGGCATCCTCATCAATCAAATAATTATGTTCTTCTCGCTATTGTTTTCTTTCTTTAAAACCCAAACTTATTATTTAATTTCACAAGCAATTTTAAAATAATGAATACATTGAATAGTTTCCTTCCTTCGGAACCGACGACATACAAAGTAGGACAGCAAAGAAAAAAATCGAATGTTAAAAAAAAATCGAGAAATGCCTTGTACAAAGCAATATCAAATAAAACGCCCAATCTCACCACATCGCAAAATATTTACGATTACACGAATTTACTCACGATAACAAGTATTAATCAATACTCCTCACTCAACACTTCTCTACCGTTGCTTATTCAAGAAGGGTGCACAGCAACCTCTTTTGGACATTTAAAGTTAAGTCAAGAAGGCTATACATGCCCCTTATGCGATCCGAAATGCATATACACTTTCTGTTCATATTGCTATGAAAACTGTCATTACAACTGCCGGGAGAACCAGCAAATCGAGTTTAAAATAATTTATTTAAAACAGCAAACAAAGCGCGAGGTTCAAAGCGAATTCGCATGTGATTGTGGAATAATTTTCAAGCACATCCCTACGAACAACGAACGAACAGAGCACTTTTCAAAATGTGAATTTAATGAAATCGACAAAAAATGATTCGGAAATAAAATATTTTACTGCAGCGAGGAGAAGATGCTTCTCTGTTCCATGTGTTATTATCACTGTCATCGTAACTGCAAGAAAAAACACTTCAACGAATGAACTCACGACACGGATGATTACTACGACAAAGGGAGTTGATTTAGTAACAAAAGCTATGAATACACAGGGAACAAGTGTGAATGTAAATACAATAACCATACTATTTATAACGATTACTGATTCGAAGTCGATTGAAACGCGTATAAAGCTTGCGTGAAAACGGACTTTTTAAATGTGCAATTTTATAACGTTTGATTCGATGATAGTAGACCTTGAAATAAATTCATCAACGCGATTGAAAGTTTGCGATTGGAAACCTTCAAAAACAGCAATCACTGAATAGAGAAGTGCATTAACATGTTTCACCAAAATAAAACAGACTTCACAAATTCAATGTTTGTTGCATACACCCCGAGAATATTAAAACTGTTTAAACTAGACAACCTTGAATCAATCATCGTTTCCTCCTGTACAACAGGAATAACAATTACAAATCATAACGAATTCGAATTCATTTGCAATGTTTTCATTTGAATTTGTTATCTGTACATCCGTGTTGCTCTCACCACAAATGCGAAGAAAATTAAAACCGAAGATTACCTCAATGGAAGTATTATGATGAGAAACATATTGAAAAATAATAACAATGACAATGACAATGACAATAACAATGACGATAACAGTAACAGTAACAGTAACAGTAACAGTAACAGTAGCAATAACAAAGCTCTGAAGAATATTGTTACGAACACTTGCTCTGATTGCTGATTCCCTTACTTAGACAATGCTTGATCGGGTGATAAAATAAATAAAGTACGAGTTGTTATTGATTACGCAAGTAAATGAACAGAAATATTCAAAGGGGTGACGATCGTAGTTCAATCAATGCAATTCACATTAAAGGAAATAAAGAAGTTAATTAAGGATTTATACCCATTACACGATAAAATCCTCAAAGCGGTTTCCCGGGAAGAAGGTTATGATGAACGGTGTTTCAGGCTGTTTAAACAATTCGTTAAACTATGATTTATTATCTCCGTTACATTCAACGACATCCTCTTCGAAGTCCCTGAAATAACAAAACAGAGTTTCGTTCATTTTAGCTCGTTTACAGGGAAGTTACTGTATCAAATGGTAATAAAGAACTGCTCAATATTCGTGAAATATCATAACCAAATCAAAGAAATCGAATTGACACGGTTGTGAAATATCCACAACGAGAACTGAGGATTGTTCATTCTGACGAATAATTTTTATTATAATCAAATATTGAATATATCTGAACACGAGATCTTATTTCGAGATAAAACGATTAATTATTTCAAGTATCAACCGCGTCATAAACTTGAAGATGATTTTATAAATTTAAATGAGGCTGTAAATAAGGCTATTCATGAGATATGTTATGGCTTCGATATATCAAGTGCAATTAAAAGCCAATCTTTAAAGGATATTTCAAATGCTTTTTATTCTATCTTCACTAATCTTGAGATCGTGTTCCGCGGTGATAAAGTAAATCATGCGGTGGAAGGACCGAATAAAACGGCGTTCCTCTCCGACTGAGACCAGGTTGATCAATTTAGGAAAAAGATGATTGATAAATACATAAAGCCGTATCTCCCAAGTTGTGAGTGATATCATCTCAAAAGTTCTTTAATGGAGACGATTGTGTACGTAATCATAAAACGTTCCTGAGATAACAAACTCATTCACTTGCTGCTTTGATATCGCAATAAACAAGTCGATTGAATTAACAATTCACTCGATCAGACTCTCAGCTGTCTCTCCTTGTGACTGATTTCAGACACCGGTGTTAAGTATTGATTATTCGGTAATACGCTTAAATTATTTTTCAAGTTCTACGAGTTGACTGACCTTGATACTAGCGATAAGATAATTGAATTCATTTACGATATCGTAACCTCGATGAAGTTACATCACATCAATCTCCAACAATGCAACTCCGTGATAACCTTATCCGATATTTTCATTTGTTTACTCCGGTCACAGCGCTCTGCGAATAGACAAATTAAATACCCAACGATGAATTGAATAATAAAAACAATAATCGCATTATGGAAATATTACCCTGAAAAATATAAAAATGAACTGAGCAAAGCAATCGAAGATACAATGTCTGACGTGTTCAACACTTCCAAGTTTTACAGTTATTACTATCAACAATACCGAGAGTACTCGGATAACAAGGGAGCACCGAATATCGAATCGACTCACTCCGAGACTAAAACACCCAAACACTTCACCGTGAATGACAGTGATACCTTAGAGGTGATGTACTCTCTATTTCATTATTTAAATAAAAGTCACACGCATTTACTCGATGATACTGTGCTACACAAATACGATTTTATTTATTCCTTCTTCGGTTACGATGTTATGGACGTACCCGCGTTTCACAGTTTATTTCGGATCAGCGATATACCTCTAACCAAAAAGCGAATTCTCCTTAAACTATACCGCAACTTCACATTCGTGAACAGACATCGTAATCATGAATACATCAATCATTTAACATCAAATGATTATATTTACTATTTAAACCAAATAAACTCACACGATGCACATGCACATGCACATCAACGCTGACTATCCGCACTACATGCCACACCCAGCGCGACGATGAATAAAACCGAAGAGGATGAAATCAAAAGAAAGTACGGCTTTGTAAAATGAATTCATAATTTTATCACCCTACTCAACGGAGAAATCAAGGAATTTCCTTCGACAATTCTCAACAGTGAACCAGTGCATACATTGAAATACATTAAACAACTATTGTTATCCGTTCAAATTGTTAACGATTTCTACTTCACTGAACGGGAGTGACTGAATAAATGAATCATTGATTGATATTATTTATCCTTAACGTTCTTATCTAAATGCGAGGACATGACACGCGTGTACCTGAAACTCTCGAATAAAGAATACAAAAATGTGAATGTAGACAAAGTACAAATCGTGAAAACAATGAGCGTATCCGACTACGATATCTTCAACAAAGAAAGCATTTACTACGAAATCAACAAGGCGTTAACCGAGATTTATACCTGAACAGAGATTTATTCTAAGCACTCCACAAGAGCGTTTTTCAACAAGTTCGATAACGAACATGAACTGAACTTCACCCCGAAAGAACTAATCGAAGAGTATAATTATGAGTATTTTTATAATAAAAACAATAACTACGCCGATGACGTGAAATCAGGAAAAATGTTAAACATCTACTCGAAGTACCTTGAAGAGTTCTTGGATATCAACAACACAAATTTTATTTCTGTTTTCAATGACATTTACAATGAGAAATCTTATGTCAACTACATGAAAAAAATCATCAAGTATTATCTCCATTCTTGCGGGTCTTACTGTGATAAAGGAGGCGATGCATCGGTATTAAAGTCGATGTTGCCGATGATGACGAAAATCGCGTTTTACCAAGCAGATGTGTTTCAATACAATATTAAAAATGCGATGGAAGACTCGAAAATGTTCTTCTCGAGATTTAGTTTGTTCGTTCGTGACTGCTTGAACTACGGTTTGATTTATAATAAAATATTCCATAAAACTGAAACATACTTCGAATACGCGAACACGACGAAATTAACGTTGCAGTTTATTCAACTGTTCGGGGAGAACTTCAACACGACCTTTCACGATGAAATATTTTTATTCTTCTTCCCATATTTTACCACGGTACTTAAACGTTGTTTATTTGATTTCAATGTCAAATTCGAACTATGCTCATCACCGAACGAAAAATGAATTGTGATTATCACCAGTCTCATCGACTTTATCATTGAGTATATCACCACGAATCCGGGGAATCAAATCCACTTGGAACAGGCGATTACAGAGCTCTTCCTAGCGAAAGATAGCGTGTTTATTTATTGATTGTTGTCAAATCGGAAACTCAAAGAAGGCAGGAGTAACGCTTTAAACTACATCAAAAACAAATTATTGAACCTATTAATCTCGTATATTAGTAACGCTAAAAACACGACTATCGCACGGCGGGTGATGACTGAGGAACTTAATACAATTTCACTGTTCGAGGAAATCCTCAAAAACTTCGAGTTGATTTATCCGACAACGATAAAACACGATTTCATATCCTCATCGTGAGAGGAGTGAACAGAACGTTACATTCACAACGCCGAGTTCAGAACTGGTTTAACACTGAAGATCTGTTGTAATTGATTCAAACTGATTTTACTATGCGAAATAAAGTACAATATCAAGGAACTCAGTCACCATTTCTCACGATTAGAACATAGTTCAAGTAGTATTAAATTGAAATCAATAAACAAATTAGGCATTAACACGGCATATGCACTATGCATTTACAAATTCTTATCCTCAATCGTGCTCAATGTCGAGGTATCCTTAAACAAATTCCAACATCAAAGAGCGATCACATTCTTCGTGAGGCCGTACCTTACGTTTTTTATTTCCAAACAATCCTTGCGAAGCTTTCATAACAATATTTCCAGGGAATCAGCCTATGAGAAATACAACGACTGAATGCGGTTTAATGATTACCTTTTGTTTGAAATGGCCGTTAACAATAAAGCGACGGTGTTGTTTTATAATATGAATTATTACCTTTTCGAGTGGATTAACTTCGTGCTTATCCTGATACATAACCTTGTTCTGATTATGCTCCATTATAAATCACCGGACTGAGACGACATGTCCTATAACACGTTGGTTGAATTAAATTCCTTCAATTTAGCCAATTTGATACTGAGCATCGTTCAATTCGTCTTTTGATGAGGGATATGAGTCGTATGGTTTAAGTTCAAGTTCGTTCTCTATTGAATGAAATTCACACTTAAAGCGAACAATTCGACTTTTATATTTAAACAACGCAGTGATTTCAGGGAGAAAAATATTTCGCATTCTGTCATTAATTTGTTCCGGAATTTAGAGCGTGATAATAGTAATTTAAGGGAGGCGTTTCTTATCATTGAAGAACAAAATCGGAGTTGAAGATGGTATAAAAAAATGTACATTTATGCATTTGATTGCGTTCTCTTCAACGGGGAAATAAATGTCGTTGTTTATACTTTCATGTTTTTGATTTGTTATTTCGTTACGAAATCGCCTTGATTCCTTGTCTTTCCCGTTCTAGGAATTATGAATTTATCGACAACACTACTTGCGATATTCAATGCTATCAGACGAAAATGGTATTCGTGAGTAATTATTTTGCTTTTTACTTATCTTGTCGCTTATTTTTTCATGTGGATCGCGTTTTATTTCCTGGCCAGGAACTTCGAGTATGACGATGTATACGACATAAACACAGGAGGAACTCGCAATGAAAGTTTCTGTTACTCGAGTGTACAGTGTTGGATGTTTATTGTTAATTATGGAATTCGTTCTGGCGGAGGAATTGGCGACGCGTTGGGTAAAGTAAGCTATCAGAGCGATGTTCGCTTTTTCACTCGAAGATTCTTTTTCGATGTTCTTTTCCACCTCCTGGTCGTGTTGATACTTCTCAACCTTTTCCTCGGTATCATAGTCGACTCGTTCAGTGAACTTAGGTATCTTAACAGTAAACGAGAATTCGATAAAAATAATATTTGTTTTATTTGCCAAATAACCAGAGACGACTGCGTGTTCAAAAGCATTGACTTTGATCACCATATCAACAACGACCATTTCGTTTGAAACTACGTTTATTTCCTAACCCATTTGCAATGATCAAACAGTTTGAACTTTAATCGTCTCGAGAATTACGTTTGGGAGAAGCTCGGTCAATTCGACTTTTCGTGGATACCTTCGAATAACTAAATTGAGTGAGTAAGTAAAGTAAGTAAGTAAGGAATAATTATCTTTAGCCAAAGGATAATTGTAGATAATAAAGAATTACTTTTATATTTAAAACATTAAATACATATAAATTTGCTTTTGAAGCAGGGGAATTGTTAAAGATTTAACTATATTTTTAATTGCTTATATATCAGTGTTTTCATCCTATCATACATTCCCTTCGTTTCATTCGACGCTTTTTGAACGAAGATGTCGTAGTCGTCGACATTTAAAGGGATGTTGTTGTTAACCAGGAGTATCCTGTTCTGATTATTTGCATCGATTGATATTAATACGCTTTTATCGTTGACTAAATACGCTTTCGTTAATGCAAGGGCTTTTAAGTCGATTCCACTGAGACACAAGCACATGACTAAACCGTTGTATATACTAGATAAAGTAATGAAGTCGCTGGGATCTGAGGAAAGGATGTTCACGACTACGTTTATTTGGCATTTTGGATAAGAGGTCAAAAGGAGGACCGATTTGAGGAACCTTTTAATTGAGGAATTTCAGGCAGTTGTTTGCTGTTTGGATATCTCTTGGCAATGCTTTGTATATATTTCGAGATTCGCGGATGTTGATTTCGCTTTCGCTTGGTATTTAGTCTCCTTTGGGCCGTATATCGCAATCAGGAGATTTGTTTTACCTTGTGAGAAGATGATGCTTGAAGTGGCGTCTTTGATTTCAATGGTTTTATAAGAAAAAGTGTTTGATGTTGAATATTGTTGATTGTGGGCGTTTTGATGGGTGAATAAAGAATTGATTGGAATTTCAAAGGATGAAGTCGGGGAGGTTCATGTGGAAAGGTCGAGTTCAATTGATGAGGACATTGGGTGGATAAGGAATTAAATATTATTTTTTTCTGAAATTATTTAATTGGGATGAGTCATGGATTAGAAGAATAGTCACTATTTTTATTGATATGTAAAACAGGGAAATTAGTACTTCGTGTGAGTAAACACAAACAGCGGTGGGAGGGAGTTCCTCGACGCCTGATGAAAAGAAAAAGAAAATAACAAATATTTGACGACTTGAGTTAACTAAGAAGGATGAAAATATTGAAATGGGATGGTGAAGAAGTGAATGAATAAATGGAGGGATCGACTTGATAAAATGCCAACGCAGTGCTGAGAAAGGGAAAAGAAACGATAAAATTGCTGGATATGTAAATTGAATAAACATTTCAAAGGATGATGTTATAATTAAATGTGCTATTACTGTGAGAACAAAGACACTTTGTCCAAATGTAAATCTATTCATTCTTCTACCAGTGATACAAAACAAGGAGAAAACAACACATAAACAAACAAATAACCTTGATCACCCGTGGGAAAACATTCAAACCCGCTTTAAAAATACGAAAATTAATACAAAACGCAGGAGTTGATCTCTGTGAATACATAGTACACATCCTTCGGGATCAACCAAATACGTATATACCAATTCCTCCCTCACTTCCATAATCAACCTCAACGTACTCAAATACAAAAAATAATAATAATTCACCTGATTACATTGAAATTACTATTTAATTCCCTATTAACAATCTAACACTAATCCTACAAAATACAATTCACCTTTCTGTTATTCTTCAATCTCCAATAAAACTGAAAATATCGGCACTGCTGCCTCCATGAAAGCCATAAACTCTTTGATTTCCCAGTACAAAACTGAATAAATAAATACATTAAATAAATAAAATTAAATTGTTTTTTATTTATTATTTATTATTTATATTTCTTCTCAACATACATTTCTATTAAACAATTTATCCTTGTTAATCCGAAACATCATCCGCTAATGCGATATGATTAACTCCTTTAGAATTCGTGAATGTGCTTATTGCTTTCCCGTTCTCAAGCGACCATATTTTTATCGTTTTATCACTGGAACAACTCATTCAATACGATGAGTCAAGTGAAAAATCGCAATCCCATACCCATTTTTTATGCCCGATAAATCTGGTTTTTCAATTGAAATTAACATTTTCCGTGTTTTTTCTTTCCCATATTTTTATTTCAGTGTCTGCGGAGCATGTTGCCAGTAAACTAAACAAAAGAATTATTAATAACAACAACCTAAACTTACTTGTTTTCAGGGTTGAGAACACATTTTGTAATATAAGTTTTATGCGCTTCGAATGACTCCGTTCATTTCAAATCCTTCGCCGGATCATAATTAAAAATACAGCACTTCCCGTTAGATTTCGCACCTACTAAAAATTTTTTGCTTTCTGCAAGAGAAATCGACCTAAAGGCCAAACCTTCCTCGTTCACATCTGAAACGTACTCGCTACGAACCTCACCTTTTTTGATATCCCAAATCTTGATCACACCGCTTTCATCGGCGCATATTAAATCTTGATTATGATTCGCAATCGCTACGGTATTTACATAGTTACCATGGTAGAAGCAGTTCACTCCTTTTCCGGCTCTAATGTCGTTTATTCTTACTGAGCAATCTTCCCCTGCGGAAATAAAACAATTATCAAATGATTGAGGGATTCAAACGCAGGAAACTAAACCTTCGTGGCTGTCGATAGACGTAACAGGTTGAGGATTAAGTGTATGGAGATCGATGAATTTAATGGAATTTCCTGTAGCAAAGGCAACATAGTCTTTATTCGGTGTAATTTCTCAAGCGTTGATAGCACCGTCTTTATACTCGATTTGCGAACGACTTTGACTCTCGTTGAAATCCGCCCAAAAACGAATGTTCATATCGTAACCACTGCTAACTAAGACAATTTCATGTGAATTCATTTTATTATATTATATTTATTAATAATATTTTGATAATGTTAAGTCGGGTTTCTTCGGGTTTTGAATGGTTAATAAATAATATGTAATGTTCTATTTAAAGAGTATTCATGACGGATTGATTAATTACATTAATTGAAAAGATAATCAAATCTATCTTCACAATAATAAGGATGATAACAAAGATCTTCCTTGTTGAATTCAGGTGCACAAGAGCTGTGTATTCAATGGTATTCGTGTTAATATAAATGTTGTTTGAATGAAAAGGTGAAGTTGTTGATGTGATGTTAATTAAACGGGTGCATGTTTTGTTATTGTATAATCGAGTTCATTAGTTGCTATTGTTATTGTTAACCTAATTCGTTATTAGGTTATTCTATTGTTTTCTTTGATAAATAGCTTGTATCGGCGGTAACAAGATGTATGAATTGTCTGCGTCATTTGAAAACTATTGTTTTCTTCGTATTCTTTTTATGTCATATTATCGATTAAAACGTGAATAACGTTATATTTATTAAGGTATTCACAATGAACGCATTGAGAAGGAGGAGGATGAGAATAATAAAATGAATCAAAGTTAGTTGGTTTAAATGAATAATATGAGGATATCGACAAGACAACGGTTACTCACACTTATAATTAATAGAAGCATTCACTATCTAAAGGTGTCACAGATTCAGATCATTTTTCTTATTGATTGATATCTTTGAGAATGACACGATAAACTTCTCATTCAGATATTTGAAAATATTCTTCGCCTCCATTGAGGACATGTGGACTTTCCGCTTGATATCGAGTGATATTATTTCGAGAACTATTTGGTAAAAACGAAGAAGGAACTAAGATATCGGAATCACCGAAAGCAAAGCAATTTGAACCCGAACAATTTATTGCATTCTCCCCCGAATCATGTACAGGATATTTTGCTTTTGTATTTCACGAAAACAAGAATGCTTGATTATCGCTTTTATAATTCCCACTTTTATCCCAATTTTGCATAGTAAACCCACCAAAAGTCAACCACTTCGTTGTTCTAATTAATACAACTGTCGGGCCCTTCTCATCTGAATGAGAATGAAAAGACTCGCTCGTGTCTCCATCTCTAGTGGCTTTATACAGCAATTCCAAACTCACTTTTTTCGTCTCCGATATCCACTTGCATAGTGTATCTTGCTCATTACCCATTCAAATATTTTTATCCGTAAACCTTAAAATCCTCTGCACTTCGCCTGTTAATTCTTTAATTTTAGATGGCAATGTCTGATTCAAATTATCTAATCATGCTTTCATCGCGTTGTTTTCATTTGTTAAAACAGCAACCTGTTCGTTGAGTAAGTCCTTATCATTTTTTAGTTAATTTATCTCGAGGCATCACTGCTCAACAATATCTTTAACATCCTTGTTGCTTTTCTCTAAATGAAACTCGTAGAGTTCTTTGTTTTTCCCGAACAGAAACTCGAGTGACAAAGTAAATTTTTCCTCGCCTTTTTCTTCGATTTCAAAGGAATTATTGTCGAATGAGTTTAATATTAAATTTGTGAATATATCCTCAATTTCGAAGCATCCGACCTTTTTGCAGATTGTGCAGATTTCTTCGAAATTGAATTGGTGGAAATATTCCCTGTTTGGGATAATATTTTTTGTTTTTGATGTTATTTGTATTTGATTGTTTGTAAATAGGAGTTCGAAGGAGTAGGTGATATTGTTTTTTGTTTTCGTATAATATCTTGGGGTTAAACCTTCGGGCGCGGGGTTTGAGTTCATGAATTAAATAAAAATCCAATGAATGATTATTAAAATATTAAAATAATAAAATTATGTTTATGTTTATGTTTGGGGATTGGGGATTGGGGATT
>JAWNBB010012614.1:0-10441 GCA_036325645.1 Balantidium ctenopharyngodoni
GGGGATTGGGGATTGGGGATTGGGCCCAATCCCCAATCAATAACTTTGCAGAGCATAAAAGACAAGCAAAATTAAAATATAATTCCATCTCAAGATAAAATAAAAGAATCATAGACTTCTTTAATCTTATTTAGAAATTAAACTTAGTAGGGAAGCTAGCATAAATATATTATAAGTATAAATTTTCCATATTGAATTAAATGATAATTATATTTAGAGAAGCTATGAATTATAAAAAGAAGTATCAACAAAAGGGTAATTTGATAATTTAACTGAAAAATAATTAAATGGGGTCGATATCAAAAGAAAAAGTGTTTCATAAATGTGAAAGGATTCAATTTATTAATTTCAGAAAGTATACAAAGGATGTTGTGCATTAGGACAGACACTCATAAATTCTCATTTTGTTTATACAGTTTCCATTTAGAAAAACACTGAAGACACTGAGTAATTCAATTTATATTTAAATCGTGTTATACAAAGGAAGATTTTCAGAACCCATTCTGAAATATGCTAAAAGGACAGATATAAAATAATGGATACAATTTTGAATATTCAGTAAAAAGTGAATATAATGTTATCATTTCAATATAGTTATTAATAATTCGAATAACAAGGGCAAGAAATTCTAAAGCTTCTACAAGCAAATACATTCCTTTGACAACCTAAAGCTATAAATAAAGGAAATTATGAAAGAAAGTAGCGAGAGATATATATCTTCATGAGAAAGAGAGGATTACTTTTAGCAAATTCACAGGAAATTATATGATTTTCCTTTGATTTAATCATTTTTCTACAATAATAATATAAATAAATTTGTTTATGTGTTTATGTTTTTTAAATTAATTAATATTTTTTCTATTATATTTGTTATTTCTCTTCATTTTTCATCGTTTTTTCCCATTTTTTTATTTATATTTTAATTATTTATTGTTTTTTTAGTATTATTTATGTGATTATCTTTTTTCTGTTTTAGTTTTTATGATATTTCTACCTTTTTGTTTTTATGTTCAACTCTTCACCGTTAATATAGTTATTTTATTTGTTAATATTATGTAATTTATCATTATTGTTCTTTATTCAGATTACTTAATGTGTGTTTGTGTTTATTTATAGTTGCTTATTATGATTGGATTGATGATTCTTTTACTTTAGAAACTGATCAATGCGTATTTGGTTGGGTGTTGTGTTGTTTGTGGTTGATGTTGTTGGATTTTTGTGCTTTGGCCTCGTTTTTTTGGTTCAAATTAGTCGCAGTTGGTTTGCTTCATTCTGTCTATGAGGTTTTCAGCTATTTCTCGTGTTGTTCCGAACATTTCCCCTTTTTCAATTAATCAAATAATAATCTTTAAACCATCGATTTTTATTATTTTTATTCTTCTTCTTCCTGTGTCCCCAAACGTTATTAAATAATAAATTGACGTTTTGAATCACATTAAATCTCCAAAACAAACATTAATTCATATTTATGAATAAACCTCTTTAATAAAACAATTGAAAAATGAGTAATTGACAACTGATCAAATACAGCAAGCCTCACGTACAATACACAAAGTGTTGTCATTCACGTAGCGAATCACTATCAAGTCATTTAAGTAATCCTCGAAAATATCGGGCGTGAGAGAACACATGAACTCAAATAAACAATATCAGCATCATCAACTCAGTTGAGTACATTAAAAAAAATTCGGAAAATAATGATCTGACTTTCAATCAGTTCGGGCATGGGAAAGCACAGAGCCTGATAAGGACACGCACGGAAAAAAGGATAAATACGAAGAATTATAAAGATAAGGTAACATCACCGAATGTTAAGACACAATTAATACGGTCGTCTTATAATCGCTTGATAAAGAAGTACATTAATTCAAGGAAAGAAACGCCGAATGCTTTTATGAAAGTCTGCATCGTTGAGTATAATCCGATTAATCAAGTAACCTATTCTACAAGGAGAGTCAACCCGATATCCGTGGCAGTGACTTCGAATGATAAGCGAAATGCCTGAATTAAAGCAGAGAAGGAAATCGAAGGTAGTTTTCCGAGTTCCTGAATATATCAAAATATGAATAACAAACTATCAAAACGGAGTAACAATACGAAAAGAGAAAGTAAAGTACAAATCAATGTAAAAAAAGGTATAAGAAATACCAGGAAGACTGGGAATACCGGGAAGAATGAATATAAAGTAATTGAGTTTTTCACTTTCAAGAAGCTTAATCAAAGCACGAATGAAAGAAGAGATTTAGGTGGAACTAAAACAACGTTGCGTAATAAATGTAAAATAAACACAATTAATTCCATTCCGCCCAAACAATCCAACCATCAAAACCATAAAAAAAACGAAACACAGGCACCATCGACACAAAAAGTAAGCTCACGTAATAAAAAAACAAATAATAAAAATACGAATAATAATGATTCATGTGTCTTTTTCCAAAAGTTAAAATCTTTAAACTGAAAACAACAAAGCATTTCAAGTACCAACGATAAAAATCACCTAAACAAGATCCTGATTTCAAACTTCTACTCCAATAATTCAACGTATAATATATCAACCGAAAACAAGGAAGACACAAGCGTTGCGATTAAAACATTCGTTCCTTTCAGTGTAATAAAATGCGAAATGTTTAAAAGTTCCCAACCTTGATCAAGTGATGTCTTTATCAATTGAATAAAACACGAAGAAATCTCTGAAGTCATCACTGAATTTATCGGGTTAACACCAACGTTGTTTTCATTATCTCTAACTTGTAAAATAATGTATAAACATATCAATTATCATATCCATAACTACTGATACAAGTATATACTCAATGTCAACGGTTCAGATGTGACTAAAATCAAACGAAATATATTTAAATCATCGAATCTAACGAGATCGGATACTCATATCAATAAGATTTATGATTGTTATTTACGTAAAACCTCGAAATATTCCGACGCAATTACTATGGATATTGATCGCACTTTTACCGATATCCCTGACACTTGTAAAAGGCGAGAACGATGCAAACAGTGATATAACGTACTACATTCGTTTTCAAATTACAACGAAACGATCGGATACGCCCAAGGCATCAGCTTTATCGTGGGTAACTCAATGGAACTGTTTAAATCCGAAGAAGAATTGTTTTTGTTTTTAGACGGATGAACCCGCCGTTTACGCTTGGAGCAGGTTTTCGGTACGCAGAATTGAATAAATCAAAAATGAGAAAAAATAGAGAAAAGCATAATGAAATACGTGCCTAATATTATCACGTTCTTATCAAACAACTCTTTGAATCACGAGTTTTTTTCTGCGTCTTGGATACTGACGTGATTCAGTAACACAATGGAACAAAAATATTTATTCATCGTCTGGGATTGCTTAATAATATGAGGATGGGATTTCTTCAACTACTTCATCGTTGCGATTTTACTGAAATACGAAACTGAAATCGTAAGTAAACAAATAATCGAATTAGGTAGGTATATGAAAGAGTTATTAAAGAGCGAGAGCTTCAGTAAAGCTTTTAATGGGCTTGTGTATAAAACGTTTCGGCTGCTCGAGGATAATAAATAAGTTAAGTATTTTTTACTATTTAATAAAGTAAGTGTTATTTAAATAATTTATTTTGTTGTTTCGAAATGAAAGATAGGCGAAAGGAGGGAAAACTGAATGAAATCGCGTTGAAGTTTGGAGGTTGTTGGGTAGTCGTGTATGGGTGGTACGGCTGGGATTTGGTTGTTTGTGTGTTATGATGATATACAAGAAACATTTATCGTTAACATGTGGAAGTGTTGTTGAAGAAGGTGATTTAAGCAGCGATGTTATAACAATTACGAAGGTTTACAACAATATAATTAAATTGGGTTTTTAAGTGAATTGAATTGGGAGGTTAAGGTTATTGCAATGTCATATGTGGTATGTTCAAGGGATACATGAGATGGATACTCATAAATAAAAATAGTAAGATTTATTGGAACTGGAACTATATCGATAACATTATCGATCATTATCTTTTTTTTGTATAATGATATTACAATGAAATGCAAATGATGAGTCAATACAAAACACCGAAAACACCGAAAACACCGCCGTTGTTTAAGACGGTTATTTAATCTTCAAACAATTCCGATTTAAATCATTCGAATAACTTCGATTTAAAACATGATCGTATTTATTAACTTATCACCTTTGAAACCCTTATCATGTAAACCCAGAAACAAATCACGCAAATGTAAAACAGTTCCAATGTTTCACTTTATAATCAAATGATTATTTTGAATCAACCTTGAATAGTCGCGTAGTAACCGAAGAAATAAATAAAAATTTTCCTGATACAAAATCAAGCACTTCAGTCTCTGACCATACAACACCATCAACAAACATGAGATAAAATCTAATAAAAACATAAATTGAAAAATCTCATTTTTATCACTATATTCAAATATCCAAAATAAATAAAACAAAATCTCCGACTTTTTTACACTTCATTCCTGGGAGGCGACTTAAGGCTAAAACGAATTCTTTTCGTAAAATATTACCACTGCCGTGATATCATCGACGTAACACCCTTCCCTCTTCCAACAAACATTCGAACGCTGAACGATTTCTCTTGCGCACCCTTCACTGTCTTTACTATAATAAAACTGTCCAACGATGTCTTTGATTTGTTCATTGCTCAAAAACTCAAACACTCCATCAGAGCCGATTACTATAGCCATTGGGTTTAATTCGTCGATATTGAACGCTTTTATTTCTGGGATATCGCTGACACCGACGCTATGGGCGATACCGTCACCGATGCTTCGACTCATGGCTAAACCTGGATAGTTTTCGTATTTTAACCATACTCGAAATGGTCCCATGCCGTAAACTCGATCGACTCTGCCACCGCTCGATTCGATTCTTTTGCGTTCTTCCGGGAGTTCAGGCTTGTGGTCTATGCTTAATGGAATCACATTATTATTATTTTGAGATATTAATATTGCCCGACTGTCCCCGCAATTGGCGCAATATAAAGTGTTATCTGGGGTGATGTGGCAGACCACGCAAGTACTTCCGCTTTCGATGGCGTTGAAAAATGTCGAAGACATTATTGATTTTGATAGTGATGCGAATGTTGATAAAAGGCTTTGCGGGGAAGATAGTTGAGAAGATGGGGTGTTATTGAAGAAGGTTTTGATTGCGTTTGATACTAAGTGACCTTGTACTCCATGTCCGTCAAAGACTCCAAATGTATAATGCTGGGAATCTTGTTTAGTGATAAATGAGTCTTGATTTGTTTTCGGACTCCCTGTTTGGTCCTGCCCTCCTTGTGAGAAAGAAGAGAATTTAATTATTTTCGCATGATTGTGTTCGGAAAGTGGAGGTTGAGTCGGTGATTGTTGCAGTTGCTGCAGTTGTTGCTGTGGTGTAGGTTGATGATATGTATACATCATGTATGGATTTTGCGGTTTCACAAAAGCAGTTTGCCCCGGTTGGATAGTCGGATTGTTATAAAGACTTGTTACTTTATTTCAATCATTTAACGGAGTTGGTGTTTTTTTAATTGAACTTCCTTCGAATTTACTTAACAAACTAAAATAATCATTAGCTGTGTTACTATTACCATTCACATTGACATTCACATTACTTCAATTCACTTTATTATATGGATTCATTGTTTGACCAAAGAACGGTTTTACTTGACCACCTGGATAATTGCTTCCCAAAATAGGCTTTTGTGTTACAGACGCACTTGCAGCCGCAGCCGCAGCCGCGGCTGCGCTGTAAGCAACACCGCTATCTTTCTTCGATATAATCGTATTATTTGCAATAGTATCCCCATAAGAATTAAAGAAATTTTTATTGATATTATTATGAAAACTATTTTTATTTTCGTTGAGATTTCCCGTGTTCGATACCTGACTCGTACTGATATTACTATGATTCGTCGTATTATTCGCACTTACACCTCTGGTAGAATTCGGTAAATTGTTATATAAATTATTCTGTTGCGGGCTTTTACTCGTACTTTGACTGGTCAATGAGGGAATGTATCCTACTTTAATATCCGCCGGTTTATCCTGATTAATGAAATGATAATTTACTGTTTGTCCGACTTTGCTATTTCCTGCTCCCGATCACTGGGAATTTTGGGTATCTTGTTCTTTCTTTACTTTCGGTCAATTATTGTAGACACTGACAAACGACATGTTTTTCTTACTTTGATTTTGCATGTAATTACTTCCGTATCAACCAGTTGATGCGTTATAGTTGTATCAAGTGCCAGACATTTATGATATTTTTAATAAAGTTATTATTATAATTAAATCCGAGTTTTCAGCAAGAACATTAAGCATTAAATAACATCTTTGTGTTATCGTATCAGTGTTTCTCTTGTTTTATCAGTTTAGTTTAATCGCATTTATTCGTTTTTTATTTTCACCCTTTAATACACCGGTGATTCGGTTCAGATCCTTAAATTAATTCTTAATGTAAATCGAAAGTTTAAAGCGATGATGATGATGATAATTTTATTTCCTTTCCCAATAACTTTTCCAGGGCGAACTGCACTTGACATTCCATTATCGAATCTACATCGTCATTCGTACTTTCATATTTAAATCACACGATCATCCTTGGGAAAACTCGCGTACTCATCTCTTATTTTAATTATTTCCCATTATCAAACCTTAATAATCCTGCCATACAGCGCATATACATTATCAACCCTGCTTTTATTAATAGCATATACTGCAATTACACTTGTAAAAATCATTAATTATATTATTATTATATAAATGAATCAAGCTTTCATCCTCAGTGGAACCACAGACATCACCGAGAAAAATTTAACAAGTGTCGGCCTCGGGAGTTGATTCCTAATCGGAAGCGAGAAAGGAGTGATAAGTGTATACGAGTTTAAACAAGTTAATGAACGATTAAACAAACTCGCATACGTGCAACAACAATCCTTTTCCAACAGCAAAATCGAACAAATATTAGTCCCTCAAAACTCTCCAGTCGCGTACGTTTTAACCAACGGAGAAGTAAAAATTATCCAAATCGCAGGTCTTCATCTCCTGGCGGAGTTCAAGCACAAGGACCAGATCTGTGCAATCGGAATCGACGAAAGTGATAAATGTCAAACTGAGTTCATGACGATTTCCAAAAAAAAGAAAATCCGATTTTACAAATTCGAAATCTCCGAAAAAAAGGTCATCGAGATACAAAAGGAGAAAGAGTGATTAGTTGAGGAAATCCCGGAAATGTATTTATGGTTCGAGAGCTACGTCTGCTACTACCGCCCGAAAAATAAAAAGGTGATTTGGTGAAACATCAACACCGGGAAAACAGAATTCGATGAAAACGTAGTTAAAAACCTGAAATACGTTAACAACTCCCTTCTCGCGAGATACGAACAACTGGGCGTGTTCTTGGAGAATAGTATACCGAAGACGATAACACCGCTGAGCTTCGCGTCTGATAAAATAATCGATTACATCGGGTATAAATCCTATATCATCTCCTTGAGTGAAACATCACTCGATATATACACAAGGAGCGATGACCAGTCCTATTCACTCGTTCAGCAGATGCCGTGAGGGAATGACATCGTTGGGAAGTATTTACTGCATTATAATAAAAAAGTCCTTTTCATTGGTAGCAATAACCAAGGCTATTTCAAGGTCTTCGAAATCGAAGAAACGAAGTTTAATCTCCAAGTCGAGAACCTGATCAACGAGGGCAAATACGAAGAAGCTTTGAAAAAGTGAAATGAAAACGTAAGCGCGATTGAAAACGATAAACCTAATTGATTAGAACAGTACTACTGAGACTGCGCTTGGATGTGCTTAAAAAACAAGAATTTCCAACTCGCGTATCAATACGCCACGTGAACGAATTTCAACCCGTTTGAATTTATTTACATGTTTTTCTCGAGTTTAGGGGTGAAGATCCTGCACAAGGACTTTGAAGAGAACATCAAGAAGGATCTAACGAAGAATCAAATCCCGCTTGTGGGGGATAAAGACGATATGAAGGCTCAGTACAAGTTTCTCATTGATTTACTCAGGGATAAAAGGGATTACATATGATCCAACTTCGATTTTCCCAAGCATAACTTGACCAAGATTAAGGATCTCAACTTTACGGAAAGCAACAACTCCTGAATCAATTTATCGCAATCCACCGCGGATATTACCATCATTGACATGATTAACTGTATCAATTTAACACTGGTTAAAGCCAGGATAAAGCTTAAACAAAGCCCAAAAGAAATTTCAAGTGTCATTGACAGCGATAAGTTCTTCACTGAAAGCGGTTTCGATTTTACAAAAGATGAGTTCTTTACTGAAAACAACACCGACGAATGCAAATTCGCCCTCGCGTATTATTACGAAAAACAAAGAAACTTCGAGAAAGCGTTGGAAATATGGAAGCAGTTCGGTGTAAACGAGAAAGGCGATAAAGGCCAGATCTTCAGTCACGAAGCGAAAAACAGAACGAAAAATATCTTCAACAAGTTCCGCGATGAGACACGAAACAAAGAAAAAAACCTATCGCTATTCCAGAACTACATTCAATGGATGCTTACGAAGTTCCCCGAAGACGCTTTTGAAGTGGTGATAAACAACAACTACGTATCAATCGAGTACTTCTTGGGCAACATCCTCAACACCGTCGAAACCAGCAACAAGAGCCTCCGTTGAAACCTCCGCGAAAAATTTTGAGCGTACTACAACGAGCGAATGCCAAACGAACAATACCAAACAATGCTACTCGAAGTGTACCTCGAAAAGTGATTCCAACTAAAGCGCAGTGATATGGACGATGAAATTCTTTTCGAAGGTGAACTAAAGATGTACTACGAAACGTTTTGAGATTTGCTTAAAAAGGAAAATCGGGTTTACAGCAAGAATCGTATACTCGATAAAATCAGGGGCACATGGCTGATCGACGCGGAAATCTTTTGATATTCCGAACTGAAGCAATACGATAACGCGCTGAATAAATGACTTGATTTAAGCAAGATCGCCTCGGTGAATAAAAAGCAAGTGATGAAGTTCGATAAAATTGAAAAATATTGCGAGGACTCCTTCGCGAATAAACCAGATATCTTTGTCATCTTCTTCCAAAAACTAGTCGAAGAGTACGAAAAGTCAACAAAAGAGCTTTGTAAATTGAATCAAATGAAAAGAGAAATCCGCGACTTGGAAGGTAAAAAAGAGAAAACAAATGAATTAATCAACAAAAATTTAGCATATGATAAAATGAAGGAAAAGTATCTCACCGAGATCAAAGCACGAGAAGACGAAAAGAAAATGCCGTATCAAAACGAAATGATTCATTTACTGCAGCACTACGGCGAGATCGGGAAGTTGGACCCGGTTGTTGTGCTTTCCAAAATGCCGGATGATATTATCTTTTCCAATGATGCGTGATATAAATACGTCGTGCGTGTTATTAAAGATTATACGAGTTGAAATGATAAATACAAAATCGCGAGGAATCTGTCTGATATGGCGTTGACGTATAAAGAAAAGGAAGTTCTCGAAGTGAAAAATCGGAGTATCATACTTGAAAATGAAACGATTTGTGAGCTGTGCAGGAAAAAAATAGGGAACACGATATTTGTTGTTTATCCGAATATGAAGGTTTATCATACCAAATGCGCGGCGAATACGTCGATCTGCCCGATTACAAGAGTTGATTTTACGAAAAAAAGTATTGTTTAAATAGAATCACATTTAGATATTATTAGATAATAAGACGAAGGAATAATAATGAACTTAAAAAAACTTTATTTATTAAACATTGGTTATGTTTGGTTAAGGGAAAGGAAGGAAGGTAATTAAGAGGTTATAATAAAGAAAAACGAGAGGGATAATTTGAAGTGAATTTGTGGGGGAGAAAATGATGTTGAGCAGGATGAAGTTTCGTGGAATTATTTGTGAACTTGGTATTATTAGGGAAGGGGAGTTCATGAGGATATATCAAATGATGATTTTAAATAGTTAAATAATATTTATGAAGTTAATCGTGTATAAAGAATATTATTTTTTTATATTGATTTATTCAGGAGTTCAGCTTCATGGGATACCGATGATCTTAATTAACTAGATATCAAATTGCGTATTTAAAACATTTTTTATTTCTTATTTTTCCGATCAAATGATGATTTATTTATTAAAATCACTTAACTTATATTATTATTGTTTCGGGTTCGTTTGGTATCGAATTACAGAATAACTGTATAATATATGATGAGTATTTATTTATTAATTATTATTCAATATCGGTTTTATATTATTATTATTAAGGACATCGTTTAGTTCCAATTTATTTTGTGATGGGAATGATATTTAGTTTGTCAATTAAGGTTTGATATGGGGATTGGGGATTGGGGATTGGGGATTGGGGATTGGGGATTGGGGATTGGGGATTGGGCCCAATCCCCAATCCCCAATCCCC
>JAWNBB010012621.1:0-12275 GCA_036325645.1 Balantidium ctenopharyngodoni
GGGGATTGGGGATTGGGGATTGGGCCCAATCCCCAACAATTCCTGTGGATTCATTAAAAATATATCTCTATAAATATCCTAGTTTAATATTAAAAATAATTAAGTAATAATAGCAATAACAATAACAAAGAAAGGAAATATATTAATTTCTTTCCGTTTTTTTTTATGGAGAGTCTTATTATCTACCGATGTATTCAATCGTATTATTCATTAAGATATTCTCAAATCTTTGCTTCATTCAAAAATAATGATCTTTAATATCTATATTATTTGTTGTTGATTCATGAGGCTTTCGAAATCGATTTTTCATTTTGCTTTTTATTTCACTTGATATTTCATCATGTATTTATAAATTTTTGATGTTTTTTTTTAATTGAATTGTTATTTTAGTAGGCTTTTTAATAAAATTTTAAATGCAAACCCGTGTAATAAATAATTAAACTAACTAAAAATGGATTCACAAATAGATTGATCATTTGTTTATTAAATTATGATTTTATTAATCTTTATATCTATATACTGTGGAATTCCTTCGGAGTACCATATTTTTAGAAAAATATCTCAGTCCAAATAAATCCAATACATAAGTGATTTAGTATTTATTTTTCCTGTGGTAATATAAATAGAAATTCTTAGACAGAAATAATAAAGATAATAACTGAAGGAACTTAGAGCCTCCAGCAAGAGGTAACAAATTTTAGGAAGCTATTATTCAATGTTTTTAATGTAACCTGCTAACTTTTCTCATATAATCTCCACAATAAATAACTTGATAGTTTCAGGCGAAATTTTGACAGAGGACAGACGTTTTCCCTGTAAAATGGTGATATCCGTTTCATTCAAAGGGAGACCGTAATGCTATTTAATCTCCATCCATCATACCACTGCTCAGCAACAAATAAGTTCCTACAATAGTATTATTGTACGCGATTAAAGTATCTTTACCTCCTGGATTCGAGTTCTTTTGTTCTGTAGGGACTATCCTGTTTGGCTTTTGCCTTGTTTTTGTTTTGTTTTCCTTATTCTTGGCGTATTGAAATAGTGAAAGTAGAACTAAAAATGATTTTAAGTGACCCAACTTCCCATAAAAAATAGAATTATATTTTGAGACAGAAGGCTTTTTGGGTTTCTTTGCAGAAGCATAGTAAGCATTGTTTCCGGATTTCTTTCTTTTTCGATGTGATCCTAAATAAATGTTTCAGAATTTCCTCCAAATTTCTTTTTTCTTTTCTTCTATTTTTTGAGTGAAATCCAACCTCCTTAATAAGCCCATCTTTGAAATTCCATCTCCTTCCTTCTGCTTTGGTTATCTGTATTTTTTATTGATTATAGCTTCAGTTCTTATTCTTCTCTTTCCAATTAAAACAATAATATTATGTTTACGTAATTGCTGTTACTATTACTTTCGTTTTTTTCACATTAAACTATTAAGAGATATCGAATGTTTCCTGAGTCAATGCCATTTCTAAGCAAATAATAAGCCTATTGTTTTAGTGTATGCTAATAGATATAATTAATAAAACTATTTGGTTAATATCAACCAAGATCATCATCTATTGCTTCCTTTGAATTTAAGATCTTCTAATCGTCTTTATTTTCCCGTTCAATCCACACACGAGTTGGATCGAAATAAAAGATCATACGAAATAAAATGATAACATTCATTTTTTATGGAGTATTGCTTAAATCACCTTTATTTTAATACTCTTCCACAAATACAACTTTGCATTAAATAGAAAGGAAATCATGACCTTATTCTCAACATCTCTTTTTTATTTCTATTTTATCATATCATTTACGCTTTAGTACGCAATCATCCTTAATTATCACCAGATTGAAATATCCCTTCTCTTTGATGATAATCACTTTCCAGATTGTTAAAACTGTATGACTAGAGACACTTCCAGATTCTCTAACAATTTATCCGAATTGTATCAACACATAATATCTTCATCATCTAAAAATCTGTATTTATTCCTTCAACAATCCTTATCTATTTCCCTTTAATCCTCCAATAAAACATCCCTTTCTTTCTTTCTTTCTTTCCTTCCTTAATAATATATAGAAATATAATAGCTATAATAAAATTATCTTCATGACAGATTTGGTCAGTAAATAGCCCCAGACCTTAAAACAATAAACCAAATAATAAAATAAAATGCAGAGCAACTCATTAAGATATATTAAAATTGACCATAATAACTGCCTTCGACTCCTTAATGATGAGCAAGAGCAAAAAATAAGTTTAGGATGATATATGACCTGCATATCAATGAAAGACTCGACCATCGGTAAGGAACTCAACAATTATTTCGCTTTATTTTTAAACCCGAAACTAACTGATCAACATAAAATCAACCTGTCATTACTAAAGCAATTCCTAAAGAAAAAAAATCTGAACGATAAAAGGTTATCCGACTCAATGAATTACCTTCTTAACAAAGACTACAAAATGACATTTGAATTTACGCCGGATAATATCTCTACATTGTCAACGGCAGTGTTTTACTGCATAAACTATCTAAAATCATATAAAAAAGACATGAATTACTCTGATTTTTTGAGCGAGATCAATAAAATCAACGAAAAGAATATCGATATTCTCGCCCAGTACTTCGATAAGAATTTAGATGAAGAATGAAACTTCAATCGAGCTTCCTTCGTAAGCAACTATACCACGAATAACAGTTATAGCATGAAAAATATGATGATGAATAATAATAGTAACAATAACATAATTCGTCCTTCCTCGTCCATTTCGAAAAGCTTTTTTTACGATAATGTCAGCGATAATATCATTTGCAATGGGAGCTTCTGTACCACCGACTATACAACCAACACAAATTACAACTACATTTACTCTACGAAAATCAAGAACAATATCCTATCAAAATCAATGCTTTCCATTAAAAATGAAAACAGTAAAAAGATATTCAAATACACTCGATCATATAAAAAGGAGTATCCACCCAAAGAGCTTATCATTTGATGAAATATATTTCAGAAGATTCGGAAACTTACGTGAACGATAGAGAATATTGACGATGCCAAGCAAATGATGGAGAGTTACCTATTGATTTTACTCAACGTTGACTGGCTTTTCCCGAATATGATTGAGATAGAATGCAATTATCAGAATGAGAATTTACAGGCAGAGTTAAATAAAATATGCTCGAGACGAAGCAAGGATATTATCCGTAAGGTGAAATGAAACGCAAAGAGTACTGGGTATAGCAAAGAGTATACTATACAGAACTATAATTGGAAACCATTAAATGAACACGATATCTGCGAATTTGATATCTACGATATCCGAAGTGCATCATCTTTCGGTGGACAAAGTATTTCTAACAGTACAAACAGACAAAGTACGAACATAAATATAAATATAAACAACCTTAATGACGCGGCTGGCAGTCTCAACGGGAACGCTGATCAAAAGGCAAAAACTTTATCTAATATAATAAAAAACAACACCGAGAAATTTGATTTGATTATCATCTTCTCCTATTTCCTCAGTAAATGGCTAAAACGTTGAAAAATTTTAACCCTTTCCTTTAACGATAGTTTTAACCGTGAGATTGAATATTATTTCAAGATTTGAAAACTGCAAATTTTGAATTTTCAATTTCTGACGTTCATCTCTGATGTCACGCTTCTTGCCAAATGAGAGGTGAATTTTAATTCACTCGATATAAATAACTTCGAAAAAATTATCGGATTGATTTATAATAACGCAAGCTGATCCGTGCTAAGGTTAAATCTCTTCACGCCTGAGATGAACTACTCCCCTTCGAATTGATATAAATTATGTAATTCGTGAAAAATGAATCTGAAGCCAGTTTTCGAAGACAGACAGAATATCATGGAGACATCCTTTGATGATATTGATCACGAATGAATTAAGAGGCTTTTGCCGGCATTTGAAGATAATTTGGGAAAACTGTTCTTTGTGTTGAAGAACAAATTCGAATGAACTGAATGAATTATTTACATGGCATGACCGGGCATCATCGCGAATAACGACCAGTATAATATATTATTTATAAAGTTACTATTTAATATATTGATTATGCTGAGTTGTTCTGTAAAGAATAAAATAAGAACTTTTAAATTCATATCACCATTGCTGGACCTGGACACAAGAAAGAACGAGGATATTCAGTATTTTATTAATAATATCAAAATGAGGAATGATAACAATTCCCTAAAGAATATCACATTTCAAGCAAGGTGAAACCGGGTAATAAATCTGTCGAATTTAATATCAGAAAAAATAAATATTCTTTTCCTCGGGGATTTCGATACTGAGTCTCTGGTGGATTTTTGCAGGCTGTTTAAAAATAAAACCTTTTGCGAACGGTCACAATTGTTCGAAATAAAAATATCGTTGAATACGATTATAACACAGTTTTCTTCGGTTCAAGAGGCGTGAGTTGATTACTTCAACTGCGGGATATTGAACCTTAAGGAGCAATCGCTTTATTCGTATATACAAATCGAGAACGAGGAAATGGAGTTTTTAATTAATTTGGTATCTTTTAATAATGTGATAAAACATAACTTTGAGTTCATGGAGATGGGGAATAGGGATAATGAGGACATTATATATTTTGGGAAGAATATTCCGTATTTGCTACCACAGCAGCAAAAGGACCGATTAGAGATAAATGAGATATTGAAAAGAATGTTAGGAAAGTGGAATTGTAAAGGTATGGCTATGATGAAGATAATCTGTGAAATTGAGAGATTCGTTTATTGAGGATGTATGAAGGAAGTTACGATAAAGTTAAATCAGAATTAGAATTATTAGAAGGTATACTCGTGAAATACAATGTAGATATACAATGATATTAGTTAAATAGATATGAATAACGAGCTAAATATAAAGAAAAACTTTATAAAATAGATTAAATGAGCTATCATAATAACTAGTAACTCCGAGGAATATCAAAATAAGGCTTCGTTTAAGAGGAGAGATGTATCTCAGAGTAGGGAGACAATTGGCAAGAAAAAAACAAAAAGGAATTGTTGAATGATTGAATGTAAATGAAGCTTTAAAAGTAATAATATTAGAGCAGGTTTTCAACAGAGAATGAACTAAAAAATTAATAAATTATAATATGGAAACAAAGAAACTTGAACATTATTTATGAATTATGACAAAATAAAAATAAGAAATATATCGATCAAAGGTTTAATTATGAATCTAATGAAAGACCACAAGTACCAAATCAAAAGAAAAAAATTATCTTGATATGAACAAATGAAGGAAATAATGAATGAAAAGGAAGTTGTGTGACATTATCCTGATTTGTATTTGAAATTGAGTTTACAAAAATATGAAGAAACGATTTTTTTCCATTGCTTAATACCTTCTCATCATCATTATTATAATATTTAGTAATTAAAATATGACACAATTGAAGATTGGAGAATGAGAGTTTCAGGTAAAACACAGCGATGAAACATCCTCAACAACAATCTGGAAACTTACTGCAAAAAAGGAAAGAGCGAATAAACAAAACAAACTTTGAAAACCGGTTAAGAAATTAACCCCGAAAATAAATAAAAGAAATAAATACAAAGTCAACAACTACAAAATGTCCTTCCTTACCTGCTGGAAAAGTAAATCATAACCAATATCAAGCATTATTCCTATACGTTTGTTTTTACACTGTAATAAACTTGGGCACATCTAGGAGCATTGCCAATCCAAACAAATATCAATAATATTCCAAATTATTCAAAGCCTTATTAAACAATGAATAAAGAACCTAACGCCTAAGTACTCCCCTACGGAGATAATCATCTGGAAAATTCAAACCTCAAAACTCAAAGACAATGATCATAAAATCTGCTTAGCATTATAAGATAAAACACTTGCTATATACAAAAACCCATTCCCATTCAAATAAATGAGAAGAATTCACCAGTTTGCAAAACAAATCAAACTTGCTGGAGAAACAAACTCTAAAAACCACACCACTCATGCGAAGGAATTATCGATTCACACCCCTGTACTTGTTCATTCAACGAATTAATTTTGTAATGAATCGATTACAGAAATGACTTCAAATCTCACTGAAAAATAAATTTTTTTTAATGATTGACATGTATCCCTTCAATTGTTAATTGCATCTTGCCTAGTTTTACTTACCTTTTCCCTTTTGTTTCTAATGTTTATTTCTCAATTTATATCAATTAAAGATTAATATTCTCTGACATCATCCTCAGTTTTCTTCGTGCGGTTTTGATATTGTTGCCTTATTCCAGCTGTTACTTAAGTTAATATTAAAATTTTGTTACTTGTTTGATAATTTGTTTTTTATACTTCATCTTTATATTTGGTTATTCATATTTCAATCGCTTATTTTTCGATTCGTTGTTCGATTTTCTCTTTTTTGGGTTCACCCTTTAAATATCGAATTAATTCTTTTACCTCTACATTACATTTGCTGCAATAGCATCATTTGAAGTACAAATTCTTCATCTTCTCCCCTTCGATCTTTTTTGTCTTGAAGCAGAGGGTACATCAATAAAAATAACAATAATTTATTAGTTTTTTAATCTTTTTATCATTTTAATGCACGTGTGTTTAAATTTTAAACAAACTGTTAATGACTATATTACTTCCCCAAATCAATCTGAACAGAATAACTTATTTAATTCAATTGCTCGTCCTCTTGAGATTCAAGAAACTCAAGCATCAGATATAAAAATAATAATTGCTATAATTAAGGACTACACCTCAACAAAGCAAATTTCTTTCAAAAAATCCGCATTAACTCTCCTTTCAAATGTCAGCAAAACCCTTGCTTTAACCCCAGAATCAGTGAATTCCGTTTACGATTATATCATCACAACGTTCAAAGATATTACTATCGTACCGATTTGTGTACAGATACTCTACTATCTTCACAGTAAATATCATCATGAAGTAACTAAGTTTGTTTTATCTACTTACACTGCTGAAACATTCAATATCCCGGCGTATGAACAAGAAACTCGGAACTTTGCCATGAAATTGATTAAGGAGATAATCCCAACAGTTAAAGACAAAGTCGAAGTAATACAATTATTTACAATTATCATTGACGCTATCGACGAAGAGAAGGACCCAAGAAATTGACTGTTAATATTTGAAATGTTAGATACATTAATTACAACTTTCACGCCTTCTCAACATGAAATTGTATCTAATTTCTCAAAAAATATTTTTAACTTTCTCAATGAGTATTACCCTATCGATTTCACGCCTCCAAAGGATATCAAAAACCCAATAACCGCGAAGCAATTAAGTCACTCACTTAACATCGTAATTACAAATCCAGTGTTTGCCGAACATTTTTTCCTAAATTGAATCGAATACGATTTTACCTTCGCAGGAGATATTTGACAAACATTAAAGGAGATATGTAATAATTACAGCAAGGATTTACTGAGAAAGTACTATGAGTATATAGTTAACTACATATGAAACACCATAAACAACAATACTGACGAGTCAATACATATCGAATGTTTAATGGCACTCACCTCCTTCCTGAAGCATTACTCTCCATATGATAATCAAATAAAATCTTGATTCAATAACGAAAGCGATAAAGTATTTTCTGATGATATTAAAACTTCAGTCGATTCGAAGGATGTTTGATGCTCCCTTATCGAATATGATTCTAATGGTGAATACAACGTTGATACAAGTTTTTGAGTCATAAAATTAATATCAAATTATTTAGTCACACAAAAGCAAGAGCATTGACTAAAAAACGCAAATAGTTGACTGTTTTTCCTTTTAAAGAAACAGAATTTAGGGATTAAAGCGATAGACAATATACAAAAGAATAAAAATATTTTTATTCAGTTGATGAAAAAGGAGAACTCTTTCATGGCGATTGCGGATATTTTAGGGGGTATAAGCGTAAGAATCAAAGACGTGTTTACAACCGATGAGGTACAGGAGGTGTTTAAATACATTGAATCACATTACTTTTCTTGCACATTATCCGCGAAGGAAAGTAAGCATTGTGTGTATTTATTGTGCCAATTAAATATTAAGTTTGATTTGAATATGATCGATACTATTATAGAGAACACAAATGTCAACGTTAAAAGCTGAATGATATTAAGCGAAAACTGAAACAACAACTACTTAACTGACGAGAAAAAGAGTAAAATTTTAAGGTTTATCCTATGAAATATCAACGATAATGAGGATATTATCGCAGCCCTGACAATGCTGGTGAAAGAAGATTATCATAAATACAAAGCCCTCTTTCATTCGAGTGAAGTTAATGATATACTTAATGATCTAGTTATTAAATATTGCAGTAGCAAGTTATACAATCAATGAATATCAGCATTGATTGAACAACATGAAGGTATAGGCGTGAAGAACTGAATAGCCGTGTGCTTAGAAAATGTGACAAAAGAGAGTTGAGAATGAATATTAAATGTATTGGCAACTGGTGCGGTTGATGAAGCCAGTATAACACAAATATATAACGAGGTAAATGAGAAGTACAGATTAACTGAGGAAATGACGGTATTGAAAATAATGTGTAATTGCTTAGGAAAATGCCTAGAGTTGCTCAGTCAGACAAACACGATAATTATAACGATATACGAAACGATTCAGTTGAAAATTGAATCTTTTTTTAAAAACGTTGGCACTATCTCAACTGTTAAAAAAGAGGAAATGTACCTCACGTCATGAATAAATTATATTTTGTCTAGTGATACCAAATATGATAAACTAGAACTCGTTGAATCTTATCTTAAACATATCAAGGAGTTCTCTTGTAATACATGTTTTGTGGATTCGAATTTGTTTGATCTCACTAACATATCCAACGAACTCCGCGATAGCATTATCTTAAAACTAAAGGTATACAATAAAGATAAGCTTTACTTTAAAATGCTTCTTAACATTTATTCATCCTCCCAAGAAATATGCAACGACGACGTCCTTCTGGATCTTAATACAAAGTGCTGATCCAACGATATCAACGTAGTAGGCTCGATCAACACCTTAAAGGAGATATTTTTAAGAAACAAGGACAATTCAATTTTCAAACGCGGCATTCCAAAAGACACCGAATATACTAACATAATAAACAAAATTCTTTTGGTTTACCCTTCTATGACAATGGAAGCAAAGATAACAATGCTAAAATTAATAGGCATTTTGAGAAATTATATCGTTAATACCGAGAGCTACGAATTAATAAAACGAGATTGAATCATAAGGTTACGCAGGTGATGAAACGACAGAAAGAGACAGGTGAGAAAATACGTGGGCTTAGTAATCACACATTGGTCTTTAGATAGTAGATAAAAATAATAGTCATGAATTATATAGGCAGGCGTATAAATTATGGGATTGTTATTATAATAATTAATTATAATATAAAGTATGGAAACAGAGACATCTCCCCAAACAAGTAAAATGTTTAAGGTGAATTCATGGAACGCAGTTGCGATGTGGGTATACAATAACATTGGTAATACCTGCTCGATTTGTAAAAACCCTTTAAACGAAGCTTGTCTCAGCTGTCAAGCAAACCAAGAGAATTTCGATCCAAGTCAATGCAAAAAAGTGTGAGGACAGTGTAACCATTGCTTTCATAGTCATTGTATTGATGAATGGGTTAAAAAACAAAACAACTGTCCCTTATGTTTCGGTGAGTGGATACAAATGAAATTCATAGACTAAACCCTAGAAACTAGCGCTAAATGTTTATTTTATAATTAATTAAACATAAACAACGCCCTGATAAACACTATAAATTACGTTAAAATTATTTTTTTTAAATTCTTATTAATCAAAGCTAAAATTCCATTAAATAAAACTTAAAAAACAATACAATCGTTTTGTCTTGTAGGGAATATCGCAAGCATCGCTGGGATATCTAATAATATAATAATATAATTAAAGTTAGAATAACTCAAATATTTAGAGCTTACTTATTTTTTTTTCAGTGTCGATGTGCTTCTTAATCTGATCATATTTAACAAAACAACCCAAAAAATCCTTTTCCTGAGCGTCTCATTCAGTGTCTACTTTCAAGAATTTCTTAGCTTTCTCAATGCTAATTTTAATTCCTTTGTTACAGAGCAATTGGATAATATAGACAATAATCACTCTCGAAACATTAACGAAGTTAATGTATTCCGCGTTAAAATCATCAATATTATTTTTCTCTCAAAGAGACTTCATTTTGCAGATAAGGCTAAGGATGATTTCTGATTTTAAAACACTAAATGCAGAGGAAAGGGCAGCAATTAAAGAAAGAGACTTACATAAATTTCCCTTCGACTAGATGGAGGAAATATTGCATTAATTCATTGTTTTTATAAGTGTGGGCTAAACGGAAGTTGTAGAATTTGAAAAATAACATGTCTTCGAGGAATTTATCCCAATCCACATTATCAGGTTGCGAGGTACTCGGGCTTAAAGATAAACCGAAAAAATCAGTATGTGTGAGGTTGAATCATGGAGATTGGTTGAGTAGGGATTGATCCATTAATTGTTATTTTAATTATTATTTAAATTGCTATCACGGCTGCTACCGGCTGTAATTAAGGAATCAACTAAATATCGGTATTTAATTAAAGTAAAACTTTGTATGGTTTTAAATGAGGTTTATGTGAATGAATCTTTGATAAAAGTAGTGGAATGTATTATAATAAAGGAGTGTTGTTATTATTTGGTATAAGTATTAATCTAAATATTGGAAAGTCTTCATATTTCTTTTCCATGTATATTCATTTTCGTAATTAACCCCAAGATGGAGATGATTCTTCCTTCAATTAATGACTTGGGCATCATTGCTTCCTGCAAAGTGAACTTCTAGTCCTCCTTTCAAGCCTCTTTTTTTCCTGGTGACACTTCTTTAGACGTTGACTTAAGTCAGTATGTTCTTTGGTGAACTCGATGAGTATGTGATTTAATTGGCATTACTCTGTAACATAACTTGTCCAGGGTAAACTGTAGATGTTTAGGTTCTTAGATATTTTGGGATACAATCAAACGTGCAGATGTTTATTGGTTAAGGAATGGAAATGCTCGTTAGTGTTTTGAAGTGAGTAAATAGAAAGATAGTTGATGAAAAGATAAATATGAACTTATATAAATTCCGAATTTGTTTGTCCTAGTTTCTTGTGATATAACCCTAATTTTTTCCGAAATTTATTTAAATATGCATACCTAAAGGATAATATAGTTTACACAAAGACTATTCAGGAAACACCTAGTCAAATTATTAATTTCTCAATAATAGCTATGAGTAAATAAATGAATTACGAAGGAAATACAATTTAGATCTATAGAGATTTTATTGGTGCATTTAAATATTTAATTGTGCTTTTTCTCAAGGAGACTTGAATGTGATCACATAATGAATGTGATTGATTTTTGCTTTGAAATATTAATTAATAATTGTCATTGAAGAATACTGAGATGATTAGATATTTATATGAGTATGATTAAAACATAAATATAATATAAATATAAAATCTTTAAAAAAAATAAAGAAGTTGAGGACATTGACAACTTAAACAGTAATGAAGTTCATTCTACATACAGAATATCAAAACGGGATAATTACAGTTGGAAAAGAAAGATAAAATAAAATGAAATCGGACATGAAATTCAAATACGTAAGACTATATTTACCAATTGTAAAATGAAAAAAATAATAATGAGAAGGCAAGACCAGGAAGGCCAAAGAAGGAAGGTCTCCTGCAAAAAATCGGAAAAAAATAATTGATTTATTCGATGTAATTATGGATTAGACAATCAGAAGATGAAGTAATGGAAAAAATCGCTCAAAACTATTATAATAGTTCATAGTAATATTGGATCCATTCTAGTATGAATAATGACGATAGCAAAAGAAATGGTTAGAAAAATAGTAATAAACGTTTATTAAGCAGTAATAATAAAGATATAAATAAAGAAGATATGTATTAAAACAAGAAGAGAAGATAAACTAATAGTTGAGTATCGTTTAGATAAAAACAATAAATAATGATTTAGAGATTGAGAATGATAAGGATAATTATTGTGTTATAGAAATATATAGAAAACAATGATGGTGATAAGAAAATAGATTATTTATAATTATGCCAAGGCAGGTTAAGAAATAAAGATCTCTTTAATCATACATAAATAAATAATAAAAATAATAATAATAATAATAAAATATATATTGAATGGATAAAGATAAAATGTCATGGGGATTGGGCCCAATCCCCAATCCCCAATCCCC